>PVJO010005118.1:0-101997 GCA_004026905.1 Hystrix cristata | reverse complement strand
AGCAGTTCTGGAGTCCTCTTTCCTGAGTGTCTTTAGTTTTGCTGTCATGGCTGCCTCGATGTCTTTTTTGGGGGGTGCAGTGTGCTGGGGATTGAACTCAGGGCCTTCCGCTTGCTAGAAAAGCACTCTACCACCGACCTAAATTCCCAACCCCTCCGTCAATGTCTTAATTCAATTCAAATGATTTGCTTTTCATGGCCATTTTGACTTTGGGGAAGAACTAGAAATTGTATGGTGCCAGACTGGTGAATAAGGTGGGCGAGGACACACTGTAATGTTTTTATGAGCCTGTGTTTCCATTGAGTGGCACTCAGAAGCATTCACTGTATTTGTTTTTTTTATCACACTTCCTAAAGACACTCATGAAAGAGGACATCCAGAACTGCTTCAGAAAGTGGCAAGAATGATGGGATAAGTGCTTGAAAGCAGGGTAGAGTATTTTGAGGGAGATTAATGGCAATGTGTCATTCATATATATATATATATATATGGGATCAAACTCAGGACCTTGTGCTTGCAAGCAAGTACTCTAACCACTGAGCTAATTCCCCAGTCATATATATATATATTTTTTTTTTCTTTAAAAATTTAAACATTCTGTGTTTATTTTGATCACACCTTTGGTCCTTCATAGTCAAAAACAGAGTTGATGCTCAGAGCTGGTTCTGGATATGCGAATCCCTTAGGCCACTCTTTTCTCCCTAATCGCCACTCTAGCTGGGTTGTGAAAAATTATTCATTCACAAGAGCGGAAAACCAGAAACTCAGCTGGGGATTTAGCTCAGTGGTTAGACTGCTTGCCTAGCAAGAGCAAGGCCCTGAGTTCGATCCCTGGCACACACACAAAAAAGAAAACCAGAAACTGGAGTGGTGCTGGGAGACTCATGAGGAAATCTCAGGTCCTTGTGATGACTCAGGATGGTGCAAAGCAAAGACAGATGTCCCTGGAGGTGACTTGTTTGCTTCTCTATTATACCACCCAAGTGTGCGTTTGTTCACATTTCAAAACCACTTTATTACCAAAATGAACAAAAGGAGAATGACATTTAAATTAAATAAATTACACGAGTATCTCAAGAGACAAGGTTCCCAGTCCTCCCTGGGAATCACATCCTCACAAGTCAGTATCAGTAAGAACATTCAGAAGTATTACAATTCTGGATTATTTTGCCAACCTCCCCCCTCCCCTCCTGCCTCAGTCGTGTCCAGAAAAGTGATTTGTGTGACATTTGTGTTCTGTCCAAAATATCTTGACAGTAAAGTTTTCTTCAGCGTCTCCCGTCACCCTGAGAGGGAATACTGGGAGTACTTGGAGTACTTAGTTAGCATCCTGGATATGTTGCAGATCCTTCCTGGAGCCCTGACTCCAGGCCATCGTGAGTGAGCAATCCCCTTCAGTTCTGGGGCTGGCCTGGGTGTTAATGATCACTTCATCAAGTCCCCGTGGGATCTAGACACTTGGTTCGAAGGGGCCTCCGACTTGGGCTGTCCTGAGGCTCTGTGACCTTCCTCCACTTCTTGGGCCTGAGCTGGACTTTGAAGGAGGAAGAATAGGGAGGGTGCGTTGTCACTGGCTAAAGTTCTTGTCCTCCCGGAATTTGGCACTTCGGGTGCTGGGCACGGTGAATCCCAGATAACACTGTCTTCTGCCCTCCAAGTTTTGAGCTCCGTTGGCAGCCCGATGGCATAATGAATTCACTGAGAAGCAGCGCGTCTGGGCCAAGAATGTGTGGCCACCGTGCCAGCACCCGCTCCTTTAACCCTAAGAAGACTCGCTAGCCAACCGGCTCATTCAACACACAGACATACAATGCAGGTCAGGCCGAAGTTAGGGACTGGGACGCTTTCCCAGGCTGGGCCAGCCCAACCTGTTGGGGCAGGGAACTTGGGAGAGACAGTGAGGAGAAGCCAGAAGACTTTCTGTGCACTTCCATGGGATTTTTACAAAACACTCGCGTACGGAACCTATTTATTTTCAAGTCAACGGTGAGGTTCCTCTAGATATGCCTCCCTGTCTATGTGGAGAATTTAGCCCCTATTTCAGCTCTCCTAAAGGAAGATGGCCTCAGGTCCTGAGGTCATTAAGGACACTCTGTGGAGAAAGACCCACCTGGACGCAGCCCTGTCCACCCCTGAGCCCCTCAGGGGTGCAGCTGATTCTGTGAGACTTCCTCCCTCCTCTGGCGGGAGGACCCCATCATGACTCCAGTATCCAGGCTAATAAAGGAGAGTCAAAACGATTGGCCTTTTGCCGAGTGAAAAAGGACAAGGCAGATATCGGCATCTTCCCGATAGCCCTTGAGGCCAGGGGAGCTGTGAGGACCCAGGTCCCTCCAGTTTGGCCTGGGCTGGCACTGGCACCTGCTCTCCTTCCAAATCTCTCGTACGAAGACGGATTCCTGATAGCCTTTGTACAGAATCATTTTGTGCAGAATCTGGGCTGTCAGAGGATTCTGCCAGATGCCTGCTCCCTTGGGCTCCTATTCAGTCTCAAGTGGAAGGGAGCAGCCTCTTGGGGGAAGCTGAGGCAGTCCCTCGTTGGGCCGCCCCGGGGAGGTAGCTTCAGTGGTCACGAGGGGCCCTGCCACTGCGCAATCTGGAGTGTGGAGTGCCGAACAGCAGCGGCTGTCTCGCCAGCCTTGGGAGGAGGAAGGGACGTGGGCGCCAAGGCAGAAACTCCGAGGCTGTGGGTGTCCCGTGACCCCTGGTGCCCCGCTGCCACGCATGGAGTTGGGGCAGCTGGAGGGAGCAAGCCTTGGTATCCTAACTGAATTCATCCGTGTCCTGTGACAGCCACCAAGTCTCTGCCACCAAGCCACGCAGGCTCTAGGACCCTTGCAAAGCTTGCACACCCGGTCAGCACAGTAGCACGGCGGTCCTTGTTCTTCTCTCCTCGGCTCGCTCTCAAAGTCCGGAAGTCAAAATATCCATCGGCTGCCGTGGGCAGGACGTGGGTGGCGTGGAGCGGGCCTGGGCTGAGGCTTAGGGGAGGGGTGAAGAGGCGAGTCCGCCAGACTCTCATCCCTGCAGGAGCAAGCTCTTCCTGCTGAGAGGGGGGGAAGAAGAAGGAGGAGGGAAGAGGAGCCAGGGTCCTGGTGGACACATTCCTCTCCCTGTCGTGCCCTGCGACCCTGGGATTCTCCTCCGCAGAGGTTCCTGGTACTGGGTGCTCTGGAGGCAACATGGGGACCAGCCAGGCCCTCACAGGGCGGTCAGGGTCTCTGTGTGAAACATGCTCCCGAACATCTCCTGCAGGGGCCACAGTAAGGAAGGGGAAGAGGAAGGGAAAGAGTTAGACCCACTGGGGCCAGAGGGACTGCAGCCAAGAGATGACACCACGGACCACGACCCGAACAAGGCACTGTGCATGTGCACGTGAGTGTGTGTCTACGTGAAGAGCTGATGCCTCCACGAAACACGAAGGTACTAGAATCCACTTGCGCGTTGCCTCTGGTGTCCTGTGTGACCTTTCACATGTCACACACATATCCCTCTCCAGCATTTCAGCTCCACTTTCTCTACTAGGTAAAACAAGAGTGGAGACTGGAGAAGCTGTGAATATTTTTTCACTTTGATGAACTAGTATTTCAGTCCAATGCAGGCTTTTTATGGGAATGTGTTGGAGATTCCAGGGAGACACAGATTATTCTGCCAGATCTCTGTGGTTCCGCCTCTATTTTCTACTGTCTCCACCTGCCATCTACACTCTGAGAGATGTCTTCAGAGTTCCACAGAGCTCAAACCAAAAAGAATGGGAAGTGGCTCAGAGACAGGTGTTATTGTAATAGACCCAAAGCCATATTTCTCTAAACCTACTCACTTGTTTTGTTTTTGTTTTTAACTCGGGGGGTTGGGGGTAGTGTTAATTTCCATGGGCCCTGTGGGGATAGTAACCCTTCCTATCTGCATAGCCTTTAGTTCTTAAGGGCTGTCCCCTTGCAAATATGATGTACCCTAAAATTGCAATAGTAATATACCCCTAGAATTCATCTGATTCTACCAGAACAGAGTTCCCAAAGGGCAGGGGTGTGGTGTGTAACTGGTCAGGCAAGGAAGAGGCACTTCATAAATACCTGTTGAATCAACAAACGAACACACGCATCCCCTGCCCCTCTGATCTCATGGGGAACAAGCACTACCTGTATCTCCCTGATTTTACGTTTGGTGACAGTGGGGCCCCGGAAGTGTTCTGTGGCTTTCCCAAGACCCCAGGGTTCAGGATAGCTATCAGCTCTAGGATTCCACCCAGACTCTCCCTTTCCCAGGCTGCCTTTCAGGAGCAGGAAGAGCTGCTAAGAGAAAATGAGGTTGCGGCTTTGCTGTCTGCAGGGTGCCTGCTGTGGCCAGGAGTGAGTGAGTGCAGCAGATGCCCCCATCCTGGAGAGAGTCCTCTTCCTTGCCCTCCCTCAGCCTTGTCCCTCTGCTCACCTGCTCTAAGTCCCAGTAGCCTGGGCCGTCTTCCTCTGAGTCGCATAAGGAAAGCTCAGTGTCCCCTGGAGCCTGGACAGATAGAAGCAGGTGCAGATGAGCTCGGTGAGAACAACACAGCCGGCACGTGGCTGCAGGAAGGACACAAGGCAGCCCCGAGTGGGTGCCATGCTGCCTGCATAACTCGTCCTCTTGCCCTTTCCCTCACCCACCTCACCAAATATAGCACCAAATATAAAACCAAGCAGGTATACGCCAGGGCCTGCACCTGCCAGCTGGGGGCTGCGCAGCTTTCCCTTGCCCACAGGGGTGACTAACCAGCGCCTGCCCTGGGGCAGACCCTTCCTTCTCTCTGCACATCTGGAAAAGGAAGGTCGTCGGACTTGCTCTGCTGGCTTTCTCCCTTTGTGCCATTGAAAAGGAAGGTGTGTGTGTGTGCGCGCGTGTGCGTGCATGTGTAGTTTATATGTCTCTGAACGTAGTCTGTAACAGGTAAATATAGACTATATCTAATGTAAATATGTTACTTACAAACATAATACATGCTCTAGAGAAACTGTAGCAACTGGACATTATTGGTGTGATAAGAATAATGAGGATCCATGCAGAATCTCCGCGTCCTCTCTGTGGACAGCCTGCCCCTCCCTGCCCCCAGCCGAGCTTCCTTCCAAGGTGGCCCTGTGCCATCCTGGGCGCCCTTGCCGTGCTGGGAATGGATGGCTTCACCTTCATCAGCCTCTTACAGCGAAGGGCAAATTGTTGCTCTTGGGCCAGAAAAGTCTTTCTTATGACCTACAGAGGGCAGGGGAGGATGGGTGCAGAAACGGTCTTGGGAGGCCGAGGGCAGGGGCCGAGCTGGGAGGGGACGTGCGATGAGGGTGACTGGAGGACCAGGGCAAAGACCCCAGTGGAGTGGGCTTCTGGTTCCTCAGCTTTCCAGGGTCCTAGACAGTGTTATTTGGACCTCATTGGCATACCACCTCCTGAGCTAGTAAGTGAAATGTCGAGAAGCTGAGACAGAGCTCAGACCAGCCTCTCCATTCATCACTAGCCTGAAATCTCCAAGCCCGGCTGAATTGAAACTGGCGGGTTCACTCCCTCCCTTCCCCCAAAGCCTATCTATCTATCTATCTCTCCACTTATTTTTGGCTTTTTGAGACAGGGTTTGCTATGTAGTTCAGACTGGCTTTGAACTCCCTCTATAGCCCAGGCTGGCCTTGAATCCACAGAAACCCTCCTGCCTCAGCCTCCTGAGTTCTGGGGTTACACATGTGCGCTACCATGCCCAGCTAGGTCCTTTTAGAAAGAGGGCAGGAGGCTATGGGTGCCAGAATGCAGGGCATAACATGTTAGCCTTTGGGTGTTTGTTCAATCAGGAAGTTAATAGTGACAAAGTGTTTTAAGAAATAAGATACAAATAGTTTTCAAGTGACATAAAATACATAATTATCTTTTTAAAAAACAAGGAAAGCTCTGTGAGGTAGTTAACGGTAGTCGATGATATCCCTTCTACAGATAAGGAAATTGAGATTCAGAAAAATGGGCTGGCATAACCAGGGCTGGAACGCAAATCTCCTGTGTTCTCTCTAACGCCCCTTGGTCCAGCTATCGCGGTGTCCTGGAGTTCCAGGTTCACTAGGGGCAGGGACCTTACCCCTTGGGAGCTGTGTCCTGGGACAGCTTCTCTGGCGCTTTCCTGGGCAAAGAGGACAGCGTCATGTATGCTGGGGAAGACGTGGTTGCGTTGTACACACCCATCCTCGAAGACACCACCATGGTTGATGTCATTGTACACCTGGGCTGGAAGGACACAAGACCACATTCAGAGCAATAACAGCCATTGCAAATTGATGCTGGGGGTTGGGGAACGGCAAGACCAGAGCAGGAAGGTACAGCATTGCAGTATCAGTCCTGGACAGCAGAGGGCAGCATTAGCTTGAGAATGCTGAACTCTCAACCCAGGACAGAAGGTAGTTTGATTTAGGGAGCTGGCACCCCGTGGAGATTCCAGAAGGCAAAGCTAACACACCCCCAAGGAGGCTGCTGCCCATTCTGTCTCCTAAGGCCCATCCTTCCTCTTGCTTACCCAGATCTTTCCTGCAACTCCCAGTATGTGGCAGATCCCTTACTCTTATCACATTCCAGAGTGGTCTCCTGAGGGAGTGACCAGGGAGGGTGGAAGGGATGCCCTGATTCTAACCCCACGGCACACCACAGCAGGTCACGGCCACTGGCGGTGCTGTCTCTGGGTGGGGTCTCTGCAGAGCCTGGTACATGAGACCCTGTGGATGGCCTTCACTCTCTGCAGTACGCTGGTGGGCGTGTGTGCCCTTCAGGTGTGCTTGTGTGTTGTGTGCACTTGCTGCGTTTCTACATCCTCGCCTTCGGCATCTGTTCTAACGCTGACTGTCCACCGCTCTGTGGCCCGTAGACATAAGACTGTCTGTCTATGTCCCCAGGGTAGTCAGGGTATGTGAGTGCTCTGTGTTTATGTAGAACTCCAGGCCTGGTGATGGGGAGAGGGTCCCTGATTACATGTAGCCAACCCTCTAATTTACACGGGTGGGGAGATGGATCCCTAGACAGATAAAGCAACGTGGCTCAGGATGTATAGCGAATCGGTAGCAGGGCAGATCACAGCCTTGGCTGGCCTCGCTCTACTCCATACCTGCTGAGCCCTCTGGGATGTTTGTACAATCTGCACAGACTTTTTCTCTTTCTCTTTTTCTCTCTGCCTCTGTCTTCATCTTTCAATACTGGGGGTTGAATCCAGGGTCTTTGCACTGAGCTACATCCCAGTCCTCTCTTTCATTGTTTATTTTGAGACAGGGTCTTCCCGCTAAGTCGCCCAGCCTGAGCTCTAACTTTAGATGATCCTGCCTCAGCTCCCCAGAGCTCTGGGATTAGGGCGTGCACCACCACACTTGGTTCTGGCCAGTCTCTTTCGATTTGGATCTGAAGCTCTTCTGACTCAGCAGAAGTTTGGAGGAATATCATCTCTCCCTCAGCACCCCACCGACCTGTTCCGCCATGCCTCCCTCACCAGCCTTTCAGGGCCCTACATGTTGGTCTTTTCTTACCATGGATGTTCACCAAGAAGACCTTGACTCCAATCTTCCCGTAGGTGGAGCTCAACTAGAAGAGTCGGAGGGTGTTGTGGGTGGAGACAAAAGGAAAGGAATGTTCTGAGTGGATCTCAGAAGTGACTCCCAAAATGCCCTTCAAAGAGGAAGCCAAACAAGTAAGTAGCCCCAAGAGGCCTGACCGCCAAAGACAAAAATAGCAGCGAACACACCACTTCTTTCTGGAGTGTTGGCTGAAGGCACTTTTGGAAAACGGGTTGGAAATTGCACTTTGCCAGCTTGGTGGGGACTTAAAGTCACCGTGGCCTTTCTTATGGGACCAGATCTTTGCTTCTGGTAGTTTAGATTCCCAGCTCTATCTCTTTCCAAAGTTTGTGGCTTTGGGCAGAAGCTGCAGGAAAGGAGGGAGGCTCAGAGATGTCAGGCCTTCAGGTCCAGGCCGGGGAGTCAGGCGAGGCTGAAGGCTGGCACAAGGCCTTCTCTGCCTCCATGATGGTGACAGTACCCCCCTCACAGCCCCCAGAGGTTTGCTGACTCCCAGCCATCAGAGGGGCCACTGAAAAGTCAACAGATGGGTACGTGCATTTGCAGCGTCCTGAAGACCGGGCACACTGATAGAATTTCTTCTCTCCTCGGCCGGCCAGTGAGTGTGGGAAGAGGCAGCAGGTCATGACTGGGGCCCATGGGACTCTGCTGAGGGCCCCGGTGGGTGGGTTCCTGGTGGCCTGAGAAGGCACTTGGGTGGCCTCTGCTAGGGCTCTGTAGCCCTCTGCAGGGACTCACTGCTCAGCAGAGAGCATCCTGTTCTGGTGACATCAGGAGCTGGACCAGCTTGCTGAGACAAGACCTCCCTGGCACAGGAGCGAAGGAGACACAAGTGTACACTCTCATCTTAGAGCCTCACCTTGGCCAGGGCTTTGATGCCCATCAGGTCCACAAAGCTGACACCACTCATGTCCAGAACGAGGGTGTGGAAGGTGACAAAGGGCGGGACGCTGGCCAGGGTGTCACTGGGCTCGCTGGGGGGCTCTGCAGAGGGCGGCGGTGTACACGGGGCAGCTGGGGGGGCGTCAGGGCTGAAGGTGATGTAGGATATGCCGGCGCCGTCGGCCAGCGTCTGGTTGTTGTTGGGATCGGTCGGGGTGGTGTTCTCGAAGTCCTGCTGCAGCTCCTGCAGGGAGACCGTCTGGGAGTGGCGGTCGGGAAGGGGCAGAGTCAGGGACCGTGGAAGTGAGCCAGACTTTGCTGTGGTGGAAGCAGCGGCGGGAGGGTACAGGGAGGTGAGTGCCTCGGTTCGAGGTGTGAACTTAGGCCCTGAAAACCCCACAGGAGAGGGCCTCAAACTCCCTCCCTGAGCGGGAAAGGAGCTTGGTCTCCTACATCCCAGACATCAGCTCCCTCCCCGAGTGGGAAAGGAGCTTGGTCTCCTACATCCCTACGTCCCAGGACTCCTGCACGGAGGCCCCCAGCCTTGGCCCACTGTGCTCTGGGAGGCTGTTCCTTTAGGACACCTGAGCTCCCTTTTGTATTCATCCGTGTCTGCCTGCTTCTTCCTGCCACCTGCTTCCGCCCAGCCTTGCTACTCTGGATTGGCCGGGTACCCCAGGAAGTTCACTGCTTGGTAATAGGTAATGGGGCTTGGTACTAGGTCCCTGGGCAATGTCACACCTTAGCCGGAACCGGGAGCGCAGTGATTCCTGGGAAACAGACAGGCCCTTGCCCAAGAGGCAGATTGCCTGGTGGCCTGGAGAGATCCTGTCTTTTCCACTCAGGTTACTGAGGGTGGGCTGCAAGGGGTAAGACTGGAAAAGGAGGCCTGTGTTCACCTTGGTTTTCATGAAGAGAGATTTCCTCTGCTGTGTGGGCCTTGCCCTCTTCTCCTGCCTCCGGAGGTATTTTTGCTTGGCGAGTAATACTTTCTGGGGGTCCATACCAGTCTGTGGGGAGAGCGCCAACAGCAGTTTCGACCTCCACCCTTCGTGGATGTGGCCTGCTCTTCGCTCCAAGCCGCCTTCTGCTTCCATCTTCGACCATTCTCTCTTGAGCCGTTCTGGTCACCAGTCACCAAGGCTTGAGCCTTACCTTGGCAATGACCTTTTGCCTGAAGATCTCTGAGTTGGCAAAGTAGAGAGGGGAGCAGTAGGTGACGATCTTAATCCCCTCGATTTCCTGGACCTGTGAAATGGAGACTGAGCTCAGGTTGCAGAAATATCGTCACTGTTTTTTTTTTTAAAAAAACACTTCTCCTTAGGGTGGGGACAGGGCGAAAGGAGGTGACACATGCCTGGGTTACCTACCCTACTGTACGTTTTGGGGTTCACATAAATGTCACTGTCCATGGCCTGGGCCAGAGCGTAGCCATTTCGACTAGACGAGGAAGGAAATGAAAAATGTGAGCATGCTAATGGCAGACGGGCCTGGAAGGATGCTGGGCGGAGCCAGGGCAGGATCTGTTCCCGGGGCTGTGTTCGCCTCTCTGCACTGGGGACATACTCGGTGGCCTGTGGCTAACTAGAGGGGTGACAGGCAGGCCCTCGCTGTAGCTCCCTGACTGCTCGGGGAAGGTGTGGCACATACGGTGACAAGTTTAAGTAGCCCTGAAGTCGCCACTTCCTGATTCTAAGTTCTCAAGAAGTAGAGAAGGCTGTCTCTAACCTTCAGGATCCTCCCTGCCTGCTCCAGCCCCTCTCTGGTGGCCCTGGCCTCTGCCACTGAATGCTTTTCCAGGAAGAGTGCGCGTCTGTCCTCTGCCTCGGGGCTGTCCTAGCGAGGGTCTCATCGGGTCTGCAGTTCTGGTAGCACTTCCGGAAGGATGTTGGGCCTTACCCATCTGTTCCTCCTCTGCTCTCTCCGCACCCCCAGCCCATCGCGTCTGTGCTGGCCTCCTCCAGGGTTCGGGATATGGGAAGCAGCCGGTCCAGCCTGTCTGGGTCAGGTTCTCCCCAGGTCTGGAAGCACCTCCACTAAGGTGCACCTCCACTGCACTACGCCCAACCTCGGCATGGGGACCCTTGGCAGGCTGGCCCGGCAGCCCCAGTGCTGCGCCTGGGAGGGGGGAGGCTGTTACTTACAACTGCGTCTGGAAGACCACGACCAGGACGGAGAAGGCGACACCCACTGCCACACCATAGGGCAGGCTCAGGAAGAAGGAGGAGAGGAAGCTCACCACCCAGACACACTGCGAGGAGAGAGAGGTCAAGAGCAGGCTTGGGGAGAAAAAGCGCCTCTTTCAGGAAGTCTTCCAGGACTAAACAAGGCCACTCTCTGCTAGCTGTTCTCAGACCTAGCCTTTCCTTTCTAGTGCATTTTTGCAGTGATTTATGCATTTGTGATTTGCTTATACCGCCCTGTTTCCCTTAGATGGAGTGTGGCTATCTGATCTCTCCCTCCCTCCATTTCTCCTTTTTTTTTCCTTTCCTTTCCTTCCTTCCCCTCCCTTCCTTCCTCCCCTTGCCTCTCTCCTTCCCTTCCTCCCTCCTTCCCTCCTTTCTTTCCTCCTTTTTTTCTCTCTCTTTTTCCTTGGTGCTCCTGGGAATTGAACCCAGGGCTTCACACATGCTAGGCAAGTGCTCTACACCCCGAACCCCCTGCCTAGTTTTAAAAACAGGAACATCGGCATGCCTAGGGGGGCAGCATGGGTGTAATTAGAGCATGCATCTCGAGTCAGATGCACCAGGGTTCAGAGTTCGGTTCTCTTACTTGTGTGAGCCGTGGTTTCCCAATTCACAAAGGGGAATAGTACTTATTCTATGAAAGGATTAAAGAGTGGGAGACTACAAGGGTTCGAGCCTTGCAATGGGCACGCAGTGGGTGATCGATGACCTCAAACTCTCTTTCTAACTCTCTTTCTAGCTAGCTGTGTGTGCCTTGAGGGTACTCGGCACCTGATCTGACAGCTAGGGCTGGGGGCCTGATGGCATAGGCCTTTAGTGACCCCCAAATTCCTTTAAGGGAAATCGGTTTGCTCAGATTCCTGTAGACAACTGTTGTGAAGATCAAGTGAAAACACGAAACGCTACGTAAATATCGGGCTATTGCCACAGCAAGGAGACGGCTGGGAATTGGGACTGGATGTTTCTTCATATCCCTGTCCCATGCTCACTGGGAGGACCCCAGATGGGCCACCCACTTCCCTGGCTTTGAGGAGTTCCTTCCCTGACCCACATGAGTGAGTCTCCCTCTCCCAGGAGACAGGACAGCCCAGCGGTCTGGAATCGGAGACTTGGAGTTCTCAGCGAGACTCCGCGTGCTTCTTGTGTGGCCTAGATGATTTAGTTCATCACCCAGCTTTGATTTCATCATCTTTAAAGGAGGTTAGTAAAGCCTCTCTCTAGTTATGGCAGGGCTTAAATGGAGATAATCAGTGTGGTCAGTACGTAGAGTCTTTATTACCAGCACTTAGTGGGAGATGCAGTTGGAGTATGTGACTAAGCACGGCACCAAGTAATACTTGCAGATGTTGATGGTTGCACAGTGCTGCCCCTTTGTGACCTCATCTGACCCTCAGCTGTGACTCTAACCCCCATTTACAGGTGCAGCCAGAGAGCCCTAGAATAGTCTAGGCACGTACTCAAGACCCTCGTCCTCTGGCTTTCTTACAAAACGATTTCCTTTTGCTTTTTTGGAACTAGAAACCATGAAAATAATAATAGGGAAGTTTTATTGAGCACAAATGCAAATCAACATCGCCTCCTTTTACTTCTTCCTTATAAGCCAACCTCAGATGCCCATTCCACAGAGAGGTCAAGGAACTTGGTATTGGCCACAGAGTCAGTGAGTGGCTGAGTCATGATTTGAACACGGGACGTCTCCTCCAAACCCTGGACTCCTAACCAGTAGACTACACTAATGAGGGAGCAGCCGAACAGAGTGCTCAGACGTGGGCCGGCCTGTGGGTTTGGAGGAGAGGCAGAGCCATAGATGGGTGCCCGGAGGCCGCCCAGTACCTACACAGTCCAGCTTGCTCTTCCTCCACAGGTAGTAGGGGTCGGTGAGCTGCTTGAGGGAGTTCTTGAGGTTGACAGCTATCAGGGCTCCCAGCACAGCCTGGAGAAGCAGAGCATGGCTTTGTGTCACCTGGGGTGTCCCCTGCATCCTGCCCTTTCCCCAGACACCTGACCCGGCAGCCTGGCGGGACAGAGCCGGAGTCCCAGAACATGACCCCCCACAGAACCCTCAAATCTCTCCACTCAATCTTAGGTCTGGAAAGTGCTCAAGCCATGGGATTCATCCTGGCTGCCTGTCCTTCCTCTCCCGCCTCTTCCCTACGAGGCCCATTCATAAGGCCTCCTAGCCGGGACCTCGCACAGTGCCCGGGATCAGACTCCAAGGCTGGAAGGCTTGGGAGGAGCCCTGAACTGTGAGTTGTTTTACCAGCCTCAGTCTCTCTCACCTGCAAACTGGAGAGAATAAAACCTGCACTGTCTACCTTACAGGTTGAGATTGAGACAAGGGTGATAATGACATCACTTTGTCATCGAGGACTACCCGACTCTTAGGGATGGTTGCTGCTGGAGCCTCCTGCTGTCTTTTGCCCTCCGGCCGGGCTCTTACCTTGGGGAGAGGGTAGAGGTAGGAGCCCAGGACCAGCATGGTGATCATCACCACCAGAGACACGCACAGGCTGGCCACCTGTGCAGAGAAAGAGATGGGAGCAGGGAGCCGGGGAGGAAGTCAGGCTCTTGGTTGGTTCCCCATAGATGTCTTCAGCAGAGTGGACATTAGGTAGGCTGGGAAGAGCCGGCTGGGACTGCTGTGTCCGGCTTCTCCGGGACAATTGTTACCAGCCTCAAACCACACGCACGGCTCACCTGAGATCGTCCCCCAGCTGCGTCCACAGCCAGAGTGACGGAGAGAGCACAGCAAATGACATGGATTTTAAAGAAGGAGCCGAAGAAGTTGCTGCAGCCCAGGGCGATCATCTCCTGTGGGGAGAGGGCGGGGTTGGCGGGGGCCAGGTGTAGTCGGCTGTGCAAGCTGGCTCTTGGGCCTACGACCTGAGAGTGCTCCTGTGCTACAAAGTCACGCAGCGCCAGGTTAGAGCAAGGCAGCCGCCCCTCAGAACCCTGAGGTATCCCTCGTAGGCTTCTGCTGGTGCACAACCCCCTCCCCCCGCCCCCAAGGGTGGCCAAGCTACCTGGTTAGAATCCACATCGTAACCGTGCTTGCCAGCCAGGGTCCGGCCCATAGCCAGGTTGATGACATAGCCCACGATGGCCAGAGAGAAGGCTGTACCAATCATGTCCTTCCACTGTGAAACCACAGGCGATACGGGAGTGGGGAACCTGCCAAGGAGCCAGAAAGGAGGCAGGACCCAGGGGTGTGAGGAGACAGGCAGCCGAACCCTTCCTCACCTTCAGGGCCCCACGGCGTGCCAGGGCCCTGGTACAGCTGAACTCGGCCAGTCTCACACGGTGCAGTGGCTGGGGGCAGCACGGCTCCCGCTTTACCAGGGCGCAGGGAACCTAACCTGTGCCTCCTGAGGGTTCGGCCTCGTCCGTCTGTGTCCAGGCTCTGCCTGGACTTTGACTCAGTAGTTTAGAGAGCACAGGAGTGCTCTGGCTTCCCCTCCCTCGCCTGCTTCTTCTCTGTGGGACAAGCTTTGTCGCTGTCCTCCGGGGGCCCAGCGTGCTGCCTGCCACAGGTGGATGCTTAACGAGTTTGGCTGATCCTGATAGCTTCCTTTCTGCGTGAGTCACAGGAGCCGGCGCGTTACAGCACGGCAAAGAGCCAGCAAGGGGCCAATCAGAGAGGGTTGACAGCACTGATTGCAGGGGACTTAAGGGCATGTGGATGGACTTTTCAAAGACCAGCATGGGCTGGCTGTTTGGTTCTTCTTGGTAACAGGTAGCAGCAGTAATTCACATGTGGTCAGTGTCATACACTTTCTAATTCCTCCCTCCCTCCCTCCCTTCCTGACATTGTACTGGGGACTGAACCCAGGGAGCACAGACTTATATCCTCAGCCTCGTTTTGGTTTTTCTTTTTGCAGTACTGGGGATTGAACTCAAGTTTTTCACATGGAGCTACACCCCCAGCCCTTTGAAGCTTTTTTTTTTTTGGTTATCTCTTTTGTTTTCTATTTTGAGACAGGGTCTCGCTAAATCACTAAGTTGCCCTGTTGGGCTCAGACTTTCTGTCCTCCAGTTTCCCGGAAGCAGGGTCTCAGGGTTGCACCTCCACGCCCAGCCTCGGTGGTCTCCATCTGAGGCTGGGGCTTGGCAGCGGGCAGGCCTCTGCGCCACCTGGACTCACCCGTGTTGGATCTGTCCCACAATCTGCATGTGATACTTTTGGGGCATCTTACAGCTCCCGGAGATAGCTGTTGCCACCACCACCTGCAAATCCCAAAGTGCAGAATGGGGATGGGCCCTCAGTTGGGTTCGGGGTAGGGGTCTCCCCCAAGTCTTTTTCTATGTGGACCCCAAATTCTACTCTTCTGCCACTTTGGGGCAGCTGCAGAGGAGGACAGTGTGGCCAAGAGGAAGACGGAAGAGCCACACACAGGGACACGGAATGGACTCACTTGGGACTTCCTGTCCCTGCGTGGCTCTCAGTGGAGGGGTGGGGTGGAGGCCAGGTGGGTGGCCCCGGTTCTGCCCGGAGCGGGAGCCCTCTTCTCACAGCCCCTCCACCCTGGCCCCGGCAAGGTCCTTACCACGATCACCTCTGTGGGGATGGGGAAGCGGATCTTGTGCATGTAGCGAGCGTTTAGCTCCTTTACGAGCACCAGGATGATGCCACTGATGAGGGCGAAGATGAGCGAGGCGACGTTGGTGCGGGGGAGGTTTTTGCAAATGTCAATGAATGTCTGGTGGAGAAAGCATCAGACTCACACATCTTGCCCTTTCTTCCTGTGTGACCCACCCTCGGGTGCCTGAGCCAGGGAAGAGATACCGTTGTGCTAATGACGGAGGCACATGAAGGCCACAAACACTGTCTCTCTGGTCACCACCCTCTCCCAAAGGGCACCTCAAGAGCTAAGACTGTTTTCTTATCCCGGCAGGTGGAAGGATGAAGGTTAGACTTAAGGAAGGACTTCCTGGGCAGGGAGGGGTTGAAGCGCTGGAATGGGGCACCCCTGGAGTGTACCTCTCCGTTCCTGCAGCGATTAACTGCAGAGTCTCAGGAAGCCCCTCATTTGACCCCCCCTCCCGTGGTGCGACACCCCAGCCCAGAATTCTCCCTGAACAGCAGCTCAGCCCACCCTTGCTGAAGACGTCTCAGATTGAGCAGCTCGCAGGATTTCTCGAACTGTAAACCGCTCCAGTGACGGCTCAATGCCTGCCTCATTTGCCCCCAGACTCACCAGGACAATGGACCCTGGGCCTGAGTAGGAGGGGATGGTCAGTCCGAAGATGTACTTCAGCACCGAGATCAGAATCTGCAGGCCAGCGGCCGTCATGAAGCCCCGGACAAAGGACTCGGAGAGATAGATGGCCACAAAGCCGAACTGCATGAAGCCCAGGCCCATCTGGAAGGCAGAAAGCAGTGGCGGGAGGATCAGGAGGGGTTGTCTGCTCTGCAGCCTGCCTCACACCAACCCGGGCCTGGAGCCCCCCACGCAGCACAGGACCGCGGTGGCTCTGGGGAAATGAGCACTCTGTGACCTTGTCCTGCCCTTCCCTGTGCCCTATGTGCCCGCTACCAGACCCTCAGTTCTTTCGGGGCGTGGCCCCTTGTGTCACTTCGCGTCTCTGGCTTCAGTCTCCTTAATTGTAAAGCAAGCCTGGTTCTCCCTCACCGCTTCCTGTCTTGGCCAATGGTGCCATCGTACACTGGGTTGCTAACCAAAAACTTGGGAGTCATCCTTTTTCACCTCCCAGGGCCAGCCTGTCACCATGCTCTGTAATACTCCTGGCAAAATGTCACTCGAAGCTGCCCCCAACCCCCTCTCCGCAGCCACTGCCCTGGCGAGGCCCCGTCACTCCAGCCTGGGTATCTGCAGAGTCCCTGCAGGTCCCTATCTTGGTTCTAATCCACCTCCAGCCACCTTCTCTGCAGCCTCCATGACCCTTATAAACTGCCAGTTAGACCCGAAGCCACTGCTTAGGGGACACAATCCAGACTTCACCGTCTGGCCCCTGCCTCTGTTTCCGGTCTCTTCTCTGGCCCTGCGTCCCCAGCCACACCACATTCCTTGCTGGTCAGACGCTACTGTTAGGCTCTGTGCTGTGCGTGCTGCTCCCCCTGCCTGGACCACCCTTTGGCACCTGTTCACTGGGCTCTTGGTTAATTTCTACTCAGCCTTTCAGAGGTCAAATGTCACCTCCTCTTTGAGGTCTTCCTGATTCTGCTCCCACAGCCATTTGTACACGGCTCTACTATGCTACTTATCTCTACACAGACATTTATCCGTTGACATGGCTACTTCCTGTTGCATGCTCTTGACATGCCGGCTAGGAGCAACTTGTGAACTGGGCCTCTTTCTGACTTATCTTTGTATCCTCGGGGCTTAGCCCAGTTTCTGGCACAGAGAAACAACCAAAGGAAAAAAACCACTAAATGAATGAATGAATGAAAGGTGCTCTGCCTCAGGCTGCTTCTTGCTCTCACATTCTGTCATGCTGTCCTTCTCTTCCTAAAACTTAGAAATCCTTTGCTCTCCGGGTAGCAGCTGACATTCTGCTGTGCACCTGCCACATGGCTGGGGGCAGTGGAGGCTGGAGGGGCCTCCAAGGATACTGACAGAGTGTTGGGGCAGTGGAGAGAGGATGTGGGTCTTCTTAGGCAATTTTAAAATTCAGAACAATTTCATCATCAATGCTGGATTTAAGTATGGACTTGCTAGACTCTGGAGAAACTGTTCTGCAATTTTAAGGTCCTTTTTGGCCCTGGGATTGGGAAGAGAGAAGAGGTAGAGCCCCACATCGGATAGGACATCACATCAGGACCTTTGAGATGGGGTAAGGTGTTCTGACACCCTTCTGAGGCAGGGCCCCAGCAGGACTGGGGGTCCCCCTCACCTGGATGATGGCTGTCAGGCAAGCGAGTGTCGCTGACACATGCAGCCTCTCTGTCTCCATGGCAGCAGTGTCCACGTAGCTCTCATTGGTGGCGTTGATGAAGACCCGGAATTTTGACTCTGGAGCCAGCTGCAGACAGATGTTACCCACCAGGATGCTGATAACGGCAAAGGTACCTGTGGTATCCCACGCAGCCAGCAAAAATCAGAGGTTTGGAGCATGCCCGTGGAAATCAGCAAAAGGCCCAGGGACACACATCCCAACCCCCAGGGGATGGGTCCCCTTATCTAAACCACCCCTCTCCATAGCACAAAGAACTGTCACTCACGTCTAGCTACCCCCTGTGCTTTCTAAGTTGCTATGATCTCACTGGACACGGAGCTTAGAAGTACAAGCGGAGCCTGCACCAGGAAGCAGCCCCTATGACCAGGCCCTTTCTCTCCATTTCACTTAGTACCAGAGAACTCCAAATGTCCCTGCAGTGGCCCACTGGGACCAGCCCGGGCATCAGATGGTGGTTCCTGCATTTGTTTAGCTTGAATAGTGTACAGTGTGTCTTGTTCTGCCAAGTCCTCCTCTTGTTCCAGGGAAGAGCTGGAACGGGTCACACTAATGGACCTCACAGATGCTCAGTGGTTTCTCCACGGTCACCGAGGATCTGGGACCAACACGGAGGCCATTCCTCCAGGACCCGCCCACCCCAACTCCAGGAGCCAGCAGGTGGAAACTGAGCCTCCTTCACCAGGCCACCCATCCTCAGGACCCAGGTCACCCTGCCTGGACGGGGGAGGCCTTACCTGGTACCATCTGGTGCACGCTCCCCAGGAAGAAGTAGGTCAGGAGGGGGAAGAAGGAGGAGTAGAGGCCGTTGACCGCAGGCAGGTTGGCCAGCAGAGCAAACGCCATGCCTGCAGGGACAAAGGGCGTGCAGGGCCACAGTCGGCTTCTGGGGGTCCCAGGAGGGTAAGGCAGGGTAGGGAGAAGACCGGGCGGGCGCAGCGGGCCAGACCTGACTGAGGGACTTCTCACCTTGGGGCACCTGAATGCATCCCCCGCTGAGTCCGCCAAGCAGGTCGGGGAGAAGATACTCTTTGATCTTGTACTTGGGGAGCCAGGAGAGCACAGGCAGCAGCCCAAAAACCACAGTTTTGATCTTGGCCGAGGAGCAGCTGCAGGGAAAAGGGCAGGTTGGAGAGGGCTGATAATAGCCCGTCCATGCATGCATTCGCAGTGCATCGAGCTCGGGTAGAATTCTGGGCATCCACACTGCCCGCCAGGGCCCCGAGGACCTGCGCATGAGCTGGAGGCCTCCTTGCTGCAGGCTGCTCATCTAGGAAGGCCGCGGGCTTGGCTTCGGGGTCCACCTTACGGTGGCTCAGCCTTCGAGGCATCGGGTTCACCCTGGCTGTGCGGGCCTTCCCCCTGGAAAGGCTTCTCTGAACCCTTGTTTGAGCGAGTGTGGCCCGAGCACCCTGGCCTGGGCTCCCACAGCTCCCTGAGTCCTGTGCTGTAACAACTCGCCTTCCGTCTGTCTCTGGACAGCAAACCTCCCCATGGCGAGAAGTCCGTCTCTCTTGCTCATACTGTGCACACTGCTACTGAAGCTGCTTAGTAAATATTTGTGGAAGAAAAGAGCAAGTGAATGGATTAGCTGGTATTGAGAATCAGTCCGAACCGGGGGCTGCCTGCCACCCTCTGTCCTGGAACTTTCCCCGAGAGGAAGGCTCTGTCGCCCCCACGGGTTGCACCTGTGCCGACTCCTTGTCCTTGTTTTGTGTGATGGCTCCGGTCCTGCAGTCCTTTGCAGGTTAACGCATTGCAGGGGAGGGAAGAACTGCAGGGTGGGAGAGTGGATCCCTTCCCTGTTTGTTGAGTGCCATGAGGTCCTTTCATGGAGACTCCAGAGCGGTAGGAACAAGGGTGACAGCCGCTGGATTGATGACTGGAAGGAGGTGGAGGCCTTTGCTTTCTTCTCCCAGTTGAAGGAACTCAAATACTCCGGGCCCGTCCGGTGACTCACCAGCCTCCTCTGATTAGGCTTCCTTTCCTGCCCTGCGACAATTCCTCCTCTTTGCTCTTGCTCAACAATAGTTTGCTGACACTGTGTCCCCTGGGTGTCACCCAAGACTGAAACCAACAGGATGCTCTGCGTCCTGGAAAATCCAGGCAGACTTTTCTGCCTCAACAAACACCCCGTGGAATGGCATCACCATTGGCTCTGACTGCCGGTCTCCTCTGGGACTTGCAAGTTCCTCTCCCATCTCTGGGATGGTGGGGGGGGGTGTGCTGGACTTGGGGAGTCACTTAATGCAAACTTGAAGTCTTGTCCTAGGAGACAAGCAGTCCTGCAGAAGCTCTACTAGGCTGTATGGTTTGTGGCAGAGAAAACTAGATTCATGAGTAGACGGCTGGCTGGGGGAAGCATAACCACTCATTCCAGGGCTGGTACCTGCCCAGCCTTACTTGCAATTCTGCCGTATGAGGGACAAAGCAATCTGAAGTCGGAAGAAGAGGTGGAAGTAGATGTCGAAGAGCCATACAGAGGCCTCAGAGGTCAAGAGGGCAGTGGAGGGAGGGCACTTGTTCATTTGACAGATATTTATCAGAGCACCTTCTGGGTGGGTGCCAGGCCCTGTTCATGGTCTCACATCTGCATCATGGGAATTGTTAGCTTCCGCCTCTCTTGATGTTTGCATCATCCTCATCTTTTAGGACCACAGCAGAACTCATCCCTCCAGCACAGATGCAACCCCAACTTGAACTCTTTGGGCACAAAGACTGGCCGAGTCCACCTGCCTGAGGAGCATAGCTCTGTGGGTTCGTGCCCAGACTTGGAGTACCCAAGGCCTTGACAGTAACTGGGCAGAGATGGAGGCTCCCAAGAGAAGCAGGGTTGGGCTGGGGATTTTAGTAAAAACTCAAGTAGGTGATTCTCCCGGCCTGAACCAGTTCCACCTGCATCTCCACTTCAGCCACTGCCGGGCGACCTCAATCCAGGTAAATGAATCAGCTCTTAGCCCAGGGGAGTGAGTGTGCACCAGCCAGCCCACAGTGAGGCCTGGGCGAAGGCTGCTAAAGTAGGAAGTGGGGAGAGTGCAGCGGGTGGCCTCAGACCCCAAGGTATGGTTCTACATCTGTTCTGAGGCAGGGGACGCTGCCACCAACACACCAGGGATCTGAGGGCAGGGAGGGCCTGGAAGCACTAGGACCTTCGGGTAGGTGGGTCCCCTTTAGGAGAGCCCTGGAATTTAGGGCCTCCTGTAGGAATTCTCTGGGCCAGGTGGAAGGACTATCTAGGCTGGGAAGAGGAGAAAAGGCTTGGGATGGTGGAGGCTTCAGGTGTTTGGGGATGAACAGGGCCCAGGGCATGGGGTGGGGCTCTGGCGCCCCCTACCCTCCAGTCTGCAACTTGTTCACCTGGAGTTCTTCGGACGACCCAAGAGAGACTAGGGGGATGGGGTCTGGGGTGAGGGATGCCCTATGCCCTTCTGATGCTTCTCTTTTCTCCTCACCAGACTCCCGAGGGCTCTCAGAGAAGATGAGCTTGCAGGTGCTTAAATTGGGGGTTCAAACCTCCCCTCCCCAGGGCTTCCTTAAGCCCCACTGTAGTGGTGCTGGAGCTGGAAGACTTTGGTGAGGAGCAGAGGAGAGAGGGGATCTGGGCTGTGGGCTGCATTACCTGAAGGCATGGCGAAGCTTCTCTCCCACTGGGTACGTTCGATCCTTCTTCTCAAACTCCTCATCGAAGAGGGAGAGAGAGTACGCGGCTCTGTCTACCACGTAGCGGGGCCTCGGCCGGCTCATGTCTGCAGCATTTATGAGCTTTGGGAGAAGCAGAGAAAGGGAGCGTGGAGGGCATCCCTCGCTGGCACAGCCGGAGCCTTCGTTCTCTGCTCCTCGTGGCAGCACTTTTATGCTGCTCTTCCCCGCCCTGTGGGACAGGTCCTCCCTTCCCTCTGCCAAGTCGCTTCTTTGGTGGCCTTCCTCCCTGGGCTCTGATGATCCACACCCTCACCCTGGCCGTTTTGCTTGGCACCAGCATATGACTGGCACTGCACGCCTGTGACATCACCATCACCCCTGGCAAATGCCAGGTGAAGAGGAGGTGGGAGTACTAGGGTAGAGGTCACAGCTGGATTGGGGGCGTTGAGCCTCCTCCTCCTTCCTAGGCCCCGAGGGTCCCCCACAAACCACTGTCTCTCCCAAGACCTCAGTTTCCCTGCCAGAAAGGCTCATACTGTTCAGCCAATCAGCTTGGAACAAATAGAGAAAACAGCTTGGCTGGAGGCAGAGGGATGGCCGAGGTGACCTCGGGTGGACCTTTCCTGAACAGGATGCCTAGAACTTCACGAGCAGGTTTCACTGGGAGGGACACTGGTGTGTTTGGGGAAGTCAGGATGGTCCACTGGCGGCCGTCTCTCCCACAGCTTCCAGCGCCTAACTTCTCCCCTACCCTGTGTGCTGGCATTTCCCCTCCTTGCTGTTTGCACAACCTCACCGATGTCCCAGCAGCTGAGTTGGGCAAAGCTAGGTGCCAGGGCCTAGGAGGCCCCTTCCTTCCTCCATCTCTGGGTTTCTTCTGTCCCCCGCCCTCCAGACCCAGGAGAAGCTGCTAGGAGGACTTTGGAAGAAGAGAGTGGTGGGGCCAGCTCAGGGAGAGGATTTGTGTTTGGGACTGGGAAGTTCAGGGTGGCTGTGGCCAGTTTGCGCTGTCGCTGGACATGGGTAACTCACAGCAGCTAGGGATGCCCCTGACTTCGTCAGGGGGAAGTGGGCTGTGGATACTGTTTTGTGGAAGAGTCCAGAAGCCTGCTTCTCTAGTCCCGGCTCCACTGGAGAGGTAGAATGGGTGACACTGCCTCTCCAACCCTCCCATTCCTCATCAGCAAAAGGGTGGTAGCGTCCCTACTTCACAGGAAGATTGAGAAGATCAGACGAGTTGAGGATTAAGAAGGGATTGAGCAAAGTGTAAAGGGTGGTGCGAGTGTGAGTTCCTGTTATTAACAAGGCTCTGCTTCGGTTGGCGACAGCTGGGCTGATGCATTCCATTCGTTTGGTCTCAGGACGTGTACACAGGCAAAGGTGGATTTTTGGCAAATTCCCACAGATGGCACCCAAACTAAGGCAAGATGGGAGATGAACAGTGCCCACGCGCAGCCCCTTGTCTGGGCCTTGTTGGTACGCGACAGTGATTGCTGAGTGAATCGACGAATGGTGTTTTGGAGGAGACAGAGGCAGAAGCGAGTAAGGCAAAGGAATGTGAGACCTTTCAATGGAAGAAATGCAGAGAGGCGTCAGACAAACAGCATAAGTTTGGGAGTCAGAATGACCTGGGTTCAAAGATCCAGTTTCTTCATCTGTACATGGGGATAATAACAGTCCCAGGCAGATGCTGTAAAGATTCAGTGAGATCGTGAGTGTGGAGTGGCCGGCCTTTTCTGGACATGCAGTGAATGGTAACGGCGGTGATTACTATTATTAAGGTGGGAAGCGCTTCTTCCTCATGGGAGGGCCTGTTTTCTGGCTTCCAGCCCTTCGCCTTCCCCAAGGTGGGGCGGCTTCCCTCTCCCTGGCAACCCTCTCTGGGGTCTGCCAGTGTCTGGCTTTCCAGGTAAACTTCCCGGCAGGTTCTTTGGGAACAGGTCATGGGGAGTAAGGCTCCCCCGAGGAGTCAGGGGCTCTATACCTGGGCCTTAGTGAGAGACTCGTGGTTTGGGGAGTGTGTCCCGGGCCACCAAACAGACCACTTGCAAAGAAACAGCTCACTTTTCAAGGCAGGATGAATCAGAAAAGAGCCCTTGGAAGAGGGGGGGAAGGCAGGAGCTCTTAGACCCACTGCGCCAGCAGGCAGTGACCCTGGATCTCCTTCCTAGGATGCTAGAAGTTCTAGTAGTACACTGCAGGTGCTCTTAACGCCCGATTCTACTGAACCCTGCTGTCCTAACTTCCCCACCAACTTCTCCATTGCCTCAAGAGTACCCTCCTCCCTGTCACTGGTCTCTCCTTGGCCACGTGTCCCTGCCTTTCTCCTCCGCCTCAGCCACCACATTCAGTTGTTCATCAAACCTTATTGCTCTTTCTTTCCTTTCCCTGCCGTGTATTTCCTCCCTCTCTCGCTCCTTCCGGCCTCCTTCCCTTCTGTCCTGCCCACTGCCTCTGCGCCTCCACTCCCCCAGCCCTCAGTCTGACCTGCACCTGGACTATCACAACTGCCTTCCAGAGTTCCCGACTCCGGCCCTCGCCCTCCAGTGCCGCCTGCACCCCTGCTTGGAAACCTTCATCTTCCTTGTTTCCGGGAGGCTCAATCAAGCCCCACACCCTTATCCTGACACTTGATTTTTCGTCCTCTGACCTTGTCTTGGTGGATTCGGTAGACTCCTGGGCTGGGTCTGTTCAGCACCCCAGCAGGCTTGGGTGTCTGCTCACACTTTCCTCCTCACCCTGGTGCCTTGACTCACTCTGCCTTTCTGGACCAGCCCATCCTCAGGACTTGCTTATGTTCTTCCTCCTCCTCCTTCCTCTTTCTGTCTGCGAAGGCTTTCCTGATCCCCTAGCCCGGAGGGATCTGTCTTTCTCCTGGGCCCTCCCTCACGGCTCCTGTCCAGCCCGCACCCTGGGCATTCCTGGCCGTCCTTCCAAGGAGGGGAGGAGGAAAGGGGTGCGGGTGTGTAGGCGGTGGAATTGCTTCAGAGCGCGAACAGGTGGGTGACTCAAGACCATCCCTGCCCCTCTGGGCAGCTTCCCTACAGCTGGGGACGGGATGCTCGGGAGTCCCCGGTGACAAAGGCCAGCAGGGAAAAGTCCCCCCACCCCCTGATTTACTGCAACACTACAGCTACCCTTTTCCTGTCCTTTCTGCCCATTCCACCCCTGAGCAGGGTGTAACGGGAAAGGAGTTGGGGGACCTTTCACAATCTCTCAGTTCGTACCACACACAGAAGGAACTCAGCAACCCAGAGCAGTTGGTGTCCGGAAGTTCTGTCTGGAAGGGGCCTGAGGACCACGCAAGCCTGGTCCTCTCTTCCTGTGGCCAAAGAAACAGCCTCAAGGAGTGGTGGGAGGGGTCTGAAGTGGTCTTGACTCCCACATGAGTGCTGCTGTGTAGCAGGGCTTCTGGGCCTCCTGGGGACGCACCGATCTCTTCTTCCTGCGGCTGTCCCCTGAGTGGCACCCAGAGTCCCCTTTCAGACCGCTCTGGTGGCCCTGCCTCCTAGCCAGTGAGACAGGATTTCTGGGTTCTGATTCTCTCTCTTTTTTTTTTTGTACTGGCGGTTGAAGATAGGGTTTTTGAACTGCGCTCTCTCCCCAGCCTTTTCAACTTTGAGACAGGATGTTGCTAAGTTGCTAAATTGCCCAAGTTGGGCTCAAACTTGGGATCTTCCTGCCTCGGCCTTCCAGAGTGCTGGGATAACAGGCATGCACCACCATACCTGGCTTTGAAGTCTTCTTTTAAGGACTTTGTTGTGGGGTTTGCCTCCCACCCTGGCTTCAAATTACCCACGACAGCAGCAGAGCCACAAGTCTGCAGGCTCAGGAGCTGCCCAGCTGCCTAGCTCCTGGTGGGGAGGCACCCTCACTGTGCTTCCTAATTCCAGGAAGAGGGCTTGAGGTGGGGTGGGGCACAGCAGGGGAGGTCGCTTCACCCCCAGGAAGTTCTCCAGGCCTTGGGACAGTGAGGAAAGGGGGACGGGGGAGGTGGAAAGGTGGGCAGTGAGATGGGGAGGGCCAGCCTCTTACGGATGGGCTTGGGGGATCTCAGACAGCTAAGGGGGCTGTGAGGTCCCCCGGAGCTCCAGAGAGGAGGGCACTGCATGGTGCTGGGTGAGGGCTGTGGAAGGTGGAAGAGGGAGTGAGAAAGGAGAGATGTGGAGCGAACGTGACAATGTGATCCCTAGTTAAACATGCAGCCTGCCAGCTGATGTCAGCCTCTGCCAAGTGTTCTAGTGCCCCGGGTGTGTATCCAGGGGCCCTGTCCCTGCCCCACAGCATCAGCGCCTCCCAGCCTCCCATCCCCTCACCAGATCGGGATCAGGAATAAATAGCAGGCGCTGTGTGATAATATTAGGAGCAGAAAGATAGCCCTGCCCCTACCCGACTATGCAGGGGAGGAGAGGTGGTCCAAAGAGCTAAAGAGACTTAGAGGGGGCTGTGGGGTCAAGGGGACAGAGGGAGCCAAGGGAAGAGCAAAGGGTGGGAGATGTGGGGGCTCCAGTGTTCCTAAGCTCCGGGAGGGCAGGGAGGTCCACCTGGGGCTGAGGGAGCCACAGGTCTTGCGGAACTGAGGAGCTGGGTAAGAGGATTTGGCGGGGCCTCCCCTACATGAGCTCATGTGAAAGAGAGCCCACTGGGACCTAGGTCTGTCGCCGTCCTCAGCACCCTGGGCTGAGATGGACGTGGGCACAGTGCCAGAGTCAATGCTTAGACAGCCTTGGACCGGTGCCTGGCTGCGGTAAGCACGCAATCAATTCCGGCCGTTGTTGTTACCGCTATCACCTCGAGGGGTCTCCTTCTTGCTCTGCAGTTCACTCTACTTTCTTGACCTTCCTTTCCCATCTGCTCTTGCACCCTGGTGCTAGGCCCTTGGCCCTCCAGATGTTCCCGGGAAAGCAGACTCTTTGGAAGAGGGCGAGGGCATCTGGGAGCGGGGCTGCGGGAGCCCATGTGTTTGGTCAGGTCTGGAGGTGATCTTGTCCTTGCACCCCAGACAGGCTTCCTCCCCCAGCTCTTCCTGGGTGCGCATACGCTGGGGGCAGGGATTCTTTGACGTACTTGTGCCAGGTACAGCAGCGGCCCCAGCCTGGCCAACCCACCTTGGTGTCCTTATCACTGGTCCCTACCTGGTCGGTCACTGTGTTCTGGGAGAGGAAAGGTCACTTTGAGGTCTCCCCTTTGCTCTAGCTGCTGGTGGCCTCTGCCTCATCCAGGGTGGGAGCCCCAGGGAAGGGCACTTCTGTCCGGCCAGGGTGGAATGCGAGCTGGGGACGGCACGGGAGGGCTGGGATCTCAGCTAGAGATGGTGTCCCTAGTGGGAGGAGGGGGCTGTAGAGGACCACGCACCCCCCCAAAGCATTTTTAGATACCTTTTCCTTTCTATTACTCTCATGGCTCTTGGGTGAATCTTACCCCAGCCTAGTTTCCTGCTCAGTGTAATGAGGAAAGCACAGGATGTCCAGGACCGTGTCTTAGGCAGAGGAGAGACTCAGTGCTACAACCCCAAGTCCTCTCACTCCTTATCTCTGAGCTGACCCTCCCTTCGGCTCTGCTTTTCCTGCTGGGGACAGAGACGGGGACGTGTTGGGATGAGGAAGTGAGCTCCAGCCAAAGGGACTGAAACTTTTAAAAGTACTCCCCAAACAACGAAGCTTGAACAAGGTCTCAAGGTCTCTGGAACAGACAGTTGCGCTAGACTTGTAGACATCTCTAAGGAGCCTGAAGCTGGCCTTGCTTGGAAGCAGGGCCTGGCCGAGGAGACCTGTGAAGGTCTGAGTGTGCAGGGTGAAGCCTGGAGTGGCACACAGCGAGTTCCGCTTGAGGAGTGGCTCTTGTCCCTCTCAGCAGTGACCCCTTCACCCTCTGGAGGTTGGACAGTGTCGAGCTGGTTCCCTGTCCCCAGTGAGCTGACTCCCGTTGTTTACTGTAGCTTAAAACACACTCGCTACATACTATGTGCCTAGCTCCTGGAAGACCGTGGGCATTAAGAGATAGAGAGCTCCTCTCAGCCAGTGTGGGGATGCAAGCTTGTAATCCCAGCGCTCTGGGAGGCCGAGGCAGCATGATTGCAAGATTTGAGTCCTACCTGGGCCATTTAGTGACTCAGCGAGATGCTGTTTCAAAATAAAAACAAAAATATTTCAGTGTGAAAGGTACCGGGTTCAATCCCCGGTACTGAAGAGGGGAAAAAAACCCGTCTGTGCCCCCAGGATTTCATGCACATGGGGCTCAGAGCTGCGGAGCGGATCGCTGGCAGCGCTGGGGAGGGCCATCCTCGTGACATAGAGGTCCTGGATGTGCCAGGTTCTGAATGCTGAGGTCAGGGCGACAGCCTGCGGAGCGTGATGGGGCTCTGTGGAAAGCTGTCTACGAGAGTGAAGCATTTAGGGAGCAACACTCTTTCATGCCCCCTGTTTGGGGGGCTATGCCACACTGAGGGGGATACCCTTAAAGCTGGTGCTTAGACCCAGTGGGACCAAGCTCAAGAGAGGAGTCGGCACTCGGATGGTAAAAGATTTGCTTGGCCTAAACTAGGGACCCTCTGGACTGGTTTCTGGGAATGTCATTCTCTCCAGGGGAACTGGCTGTCACGGACTGGATTCTCAGACCCTCACAGGTCTCCTAGTCCAAGTGAGACCAGCCCCAGCCTCCTTAGAGATTTCAGCAGTCTAACCCTGAACCTTCCCGTGTTCCAGCGTTTGTCTGGGAGCCGGCCCCAGGCCTGCCCAGCTGCCCGCCTACCTGAGTGAGCCGGTCCCCTGCCCACCCTCTCTGCTCCTTGCTTTCCTTTCCTTCCACCTCTTCCAAGTCCTCAGGATGAACAGGGACCAGCAGAACCCCTTGCGGTCCGTGCTAAGTGCCCAAGCTGAATGAGTGACGGAGGACATCTGGGAGGGCGGGAAGAGGGGACAGCCACACAGAGCAGCAGCACAGCCAAGCACGAAGGGCTCCCTGCTTCCCAGACTTGAAAAGAAGGGAGCCCGGCATGGCCAGCTGCTTCAAAGGCCGGTGCTCCGCATACGGCCGCGGTCCCTTCCCTGGGGGTTTGGCAGGGCAGGTGGCTCTCTGGCCCCGCTCTGTGTGGGGGTCCGGTGGGTCTCCTCCACCACAGCCTCTTCCTTCCACTCCCTCAGCCAAACTTGGCCTCAAAGCGAGGTCCTGCATGGAAGTGGGGACCCAACAGACTCCTCCCAGGGCAAGGCCCGGGGGCTGCTCCCACTCACACTTGGGAGCGTGTCCTTCCCACTGTGCCTAGGTGGGCAAGCAGCCCACCCTGTGCCTGGGGGAGTCCTGTCGCCCCTCTCCCGGGGCTGACCCCCGCTGGTGGGGTGGGGTGGGGTGGGCTGGGTGGGGTGGGGCTTACCAGCGGGCGAGCAGAGCAGGCTGGGCAGGGCTGCAGGTGTGTCTGGGCAGCGGGCAGCCAAAAGGTGTTCCGAGGTGTGTGAAAGGGCTCTGCTCAAATAATCCAGGGAGGCGTTTATAAATAACTTCACCTCAGGGCCACGGGTGAGCCCCGGCTTCTGATTGGCTCTGAGGGGAAGTGGTTTCGAACACTACACCATAGCTAAGCCTGAGGAGATAGGAAAAGGAGATAAGGGGGAAAAGGTCCCAAATGAACAGCCCTTTTTTTGTTTTACTCGGGGAGCAGACTGTTTGATGGGAGCTTGGCACTTCCTAAATCCACCCCGAAGACAATAGGTCACATTCAGCGGGGCCCCTGCCCCACAGGCTCCCCCAAGGCGGCCAGCCGAGAAGGGGCACAAGGCAGATTCCTCTCTGAGCTTGCTGTCCTGCTGCCTGCGAGCTGGGGGTCAAGCCAAGTAGCTTCTTGGACAATGGGAACCTTTGAGGCCACCTGTGGGGTGGGGCACTGGGGCATCTGCTTTGAAGGTCGGAGATCTGGGGTGGGGGCAGTGGACCCCTGAACGCCCCTGGGAAAGGAGATGCGCCACATCTGGAAGGCCCTGAGGGCTGTGGGGGTTTTGGAGCTGTGATAGAGAGCCGATTCCTGTTGAGTCGCTGATGTGAAGTCACTGTGAGCCCTCGCCTTGGTCTGTCTGTCAGGGAAATGGGGAAACCATCCCTGGCCCTCCTGATGTCTCAGGCATCAGGCAGAGAGAACATGGGGGCTTGAGAGCTGGTAAAGGGGCTCCGGAAACTGGCTTTACAATGGCGTGAAAGCTGTCCTGAAAGCTAGCAAACCTCCACTCCCCTGGCTTCGGCCACTTCCGGGAATCCGCATCTGCTGGGCCATGGCACCCCTCAGCTGCTGCCGGCCTTCGGGCTCAGAGATGCCTGCTGAGTGCTGTAGAAGAACCTCAGAAGTGGTTCTGTCTGTGAAGTGGGGTGGGGGAGTTTCTTGTCTTCCCAGAAGGAGAGCATCTCCCCCTGATCCCCACACGTCAGACGCTCTTTCCTGGAGACACGCGGGGCTACGCTGTCCCGATCCTGAGTTGTCTTTCCATCCCTCCAGGAGAAAACAGGCACTCCGAGGTGTGGAGGAATCACCAGGAGGCTCAGCTGGAAGTTGGGGCAAGAGTCCCCCTGAGAAGGTGAAATGAGCTAGCTTTAGTACATAATAGAACTCAACAAATATTTGTTGAATGAACGGAAGAATTGTCTACCAGCCCAACCCAAGGGAGAGTTTGTAGATGCATTGCTTGTGAGGCTGGGGAAACACCCAGGGTCACTCAGAGTTGTCAGGGTGTAGCCAGCAATGGGCTGAAGAAAGCCAGAAGGCAAGCGGCACAACCACCGGGCTCAGGGATGTGTGTGGTCGCTGCCCCTGGGAGCCCTCCCCAGCCCCCGGATGGACTTAGTATTGCTCCTTCATTCCTGGGGCCCTTTCTGCCTCCCCGTGGTAACACTGATCGTTGATGGTAATCAGGCACCCAATGGTCAACACTCAGACAATTGAGCACATGTGTGTGTGTACACACACACAAAGCCTGTGTGTCCCAAGCAGGAGGGCAGTTTCTGTGTCCTCACCACCTCGCCCAGTGCCTGGCACTTAGCAGGAGTTTGATACAGGCTTGTAGAATGGGTGGGTGACCGTGCAGTAGAGTCATTCAACAAAGCAGAATCAGAGAAGAATTTGTCCATGGTGTCCCACACTGTCCCGTGTCAGGGGTAGCCCGACCTGCTCTAACTTTGGCTAGGAAGTTCCTAGAAAGCAGATGAGTCATCAAGCTTCTACTTCTAGTCAAGTGGCAGTGGACATCGAGTTCAAACAACTAAGTCCCTTTGCCAGCTGGAGAATCTTGTGGTTGTACATCTTTCTAGCTGACAGGAGCATCCAAGGTTATCAGCAGGTACACGAAATCTCTTCTAGATTGGTCTAGTGTGGAATTTAATGTGAGTTAGTCTTCCCCGAGTCTGACATACTTCCCACAGTAACTCTTGGCTTTCATACAGGTTACCTGGTTTAAGACGCATACCAACTGTGTGATGTTGGCAGGCTACTTCATTTATCTGGATGAGTAAACTGAGGTTGACTAAAGTGAAATAACTTGCCCAAAGTCACAAAGATGTGGATGGAAGAGATAGGACTCTAACTTGGATTTTATGGCTTCAAATCCTCCGCCTGGTCCATTATATCACTTTAGTTTTTGAACAAGCAAAGCCAAAGATGAAGTCCTAACAGCTTACCTTTTAGATACTTTTTGTGTCCCTTTCAAGTAATTCCCTGGGTAGCCTGGACATCGATGGAGCTCCACATATATGTGTGGAATGAATGAAAGAATAAATTGTCTATAAACCCAACCCAAAGGATAGATGGTGGGGCCTCCAGAGCACATGTGGGTTGGGAACTTGTTAGCTCTTCTGTGTTTCACCAAAATTCTGGGCCGGCAGGACTTACCTAATAGGGCAGGGGGAGATCCTGGAGGTCCCTTTGAAGTCCCAAGGGAGGTGGACTGGGGTCAGAATCTGAGACCCAGGATGAAGGAAACCAGAGGTCAGGGAGGCAGGGGGGCAGGAGGAAGATCAACCCTGATGGGCATCATGGGCAGAATTATAAACTATGGGACGAGTTAAACATAAGACCTGGAGAGACAGACAGATGGCAGAAATAAAAACAGAGAAAAAAAAGACAGAGACATGAGAAAGCAAAGAACCCGGCGACATCCAAAGCAGCAACCCCATCTGGGGTTTTGGGAATTTTTTGGCTTTCACAGTGAGAGAGGTGATCATCAGCCCCAGGCCTCTCTCTGGCCCACTATGCTTTCTCCTTTGGAAGTGGCCTACTTCTCCCTGCTGCAGGGTTGAAAGCTGTATTCATTTATCCATCCAATCATTTAAAACCCCTCATGTAGTACCAGGATCCTGTCCCGGGGACGCTGAGATAACTAAGACAGAATCCTGTCCTGAAAGCGCGCAGTCTGGGGGCGGGGGACGGGGATGTGATGAGGGCATTGTAATATGGAAACTCAGGGTGCTAAGGGGCAGAGGAGAGGCATCCAGCATGGCCCGTGGGGACAGGGAAGACGTCCTGCAGGAGGGGACACAGAGGGGCTGCCATCGCCGGAGCCTGGGCACCTGAGCTATTAACCCTGGGGAGTCCCTCCAGCAAGGAAGCAAGAAAGAAGCACTCTTCTAGAAGGACTTCCCAGCTTGTTCCCAAGGCCTCGCTGACCCCTGAATCCCAGGTTCTCTGCTTTAAAGCAGTCTCTGGACTCCCTTCTGTCTCCAGGCTGGGTCATCCTCTTCTGTCCCTGCTCTCCAACACATCACACCATGCTACATGTACACACGTGCACATGTGTGTGTACATGCACACACATACACACACAGCACAGCTTTGTGGGACTTTATGAGTTATGCAGATAAAGCCACCGTATTCACAGTCCCCTCCTGTCCCACCTCACTGCGAGCTGGCCTAGCCAAAGAACAGCTCTTTTCAGATGAGCAAACTGAGGCTGGAGATTAATTCTGCCCCTGCTGTCTATCCCCGGGCCTCCGGCCTTATGCGTGCCTGCTGGCTTCTTGCAGGAGTGCTGTGTGGGGCCTGTGCCAAGGGTGTGGGCAAGATCATGTTTTGGGCAGAGCGGTCCAGCGACTTAAACAAACACCTCCAGGCCGAAGACAGAAAAGTCTCACCTCTGCTCTGCAGGGCTGACTCTGACCTGGCCCGAGGCGGCCGGCTTCACGCGGGTGTGGGAAGTGGTGGGGTGCAGAGCTGCCCACAGATAGGCACATCCTCACCTCCGTCCCCAGGGAAGCCCAGGGGCTCGAGACCCCAGCGGGGGCATGTCCGGCTGGCCAGGAGATGGAGGACAAGGTGACCTGGGTGAAGCTATTGCGGCGCGGGATACCGGAACCATGAGAACAGTCCCGAGGAGGTCTTGACCGGACACAGCACACACGGTGACCATAGACTGGTCGGAAACCCCGCCCCCAGGCCCCACCCTTCCCCTCTACCCTGGCCCTGGCGCTCCCCGCAACATGGCGCAGAGGCCATTTGGGATGCGCTGCCACCCCCCACACTCGGCATCACGCAGCCCTTCTTGCTGTCCCTCAGTGGGCACACACGGGCTGCTCCACTGGACCGAGCCCCACCCAGCAGGCTTTGCAGGGTGCTGGGGGTGGGGAGCCGGGGGGATGTAGCTCCCAGGTGGGCTGGTCATGCAGGTTCTAGAAAGAGGAGAGAATTCTGCTCAGAACCAGACATTGGTGACCTGCTTGAGGATGTTCTGGGCAGTTCGCACTGCTCTGGGAAGGCTGAGAACAAGGCTGGAGGTGGGGAGGGGTCACAGGCTGTGAGTGTTGACTGGCAGGTCTCCTGGGGGCATTTCTGACTCTGGAGCCTGAGACGACCCTGCTTCGAAGGGTGGGTGCAGGGCCCTAAATCCCCACTTCAGGGAGAACTGAGCGAGCTGGAGAAGGAGGAAACTGTCAATCTTTGGCTCCAAGGCATCGTCCTGTCTCCAGGGTCTGGCTTGGACAGTGAGGGCACTAGGTAGACGACAGTATCTTGTGACGTTAGGACAAAGAAGAATGACACCCTCCCGGCTTTCCCTTCCCATTCCGTTCTCCAGGACCTGACACCTACTCTGGTGTCCCCAGAGAGTCACCCAGCCACACAGCCCGCTGTTCTCTGTGCTGAGAGCTGTACTGTGGAACCCCACACCCGGAGGTGAGGCATCAGGGTTTCTCGAGTAGTTCTGTCTGCCGACAGGCCCCAAAGGCCAGGGATGGTGACTGCAGCTCACACCCCGACTCTGGGGTTTGCTAGCCATGTGACCTCAGGCAAAATCTCAACCCCCTCGAGGCTCAGTTTGTTCATCTGTGAAAGGGGACATGTGGCAAAAAGGAGGTGCTGCTGGAAGGTGAATTCCTTTGGGCACAAAGGGCACAAATGTCTGAGTGTGGATGACCACATTCTGCACGGGCTTCTGCCTGTCTCTATCCCCTCTCTTGCATCCCTCCAGCCATGCCCTACCTAGGGGACACCCCTTCTCTCCCTGCACAGTGAACAGCCCTGTCCTTGGTCCGCTGTCCCAGTGAGCCAGGAGTGTTGGACTCTGAGCTTCCGTGCCTTCTCTCAGTCTCCCATGGACACAGCTGACTGGAAGGGTGGGCTGGGGGAGGCCTTCTCCCAAGCTACACCTGTGCCTCGGGCCCTCTCTGCCTTTTCTCCTTGGAGGAGGTGCCAAGTGAAGAGGGCGGCAGTGTGTGTGTGTGTGTGTGTGTGTGTGTGTGTGTGTGTGCGCGCGTGTGCACTTGTGCGTGCGTGTGAGGTGTTGGCACTGAGCAAGAACAAGGGTGCTTTTCTAAAAGGGAGGAGCCTTGGGGTACACTGTATACCTTTCCTCTTGCTCCTTCCTCGCCCCCACACACTCCTTGATCACCCGTGATCTTTTGCCCAATCCCGGTGCAGCTGGCCATCTGGTGGGGTGGAATGCACTCTGGATCCCCGGAAGCTTTCCTGCCTGGAATAAACGAGATTTTTTTTTTCAGTACTGAGGATGGAACTCAGGGTCTTTGCACTGCGCTACATTGTCAGACCTTTTTTTATTTCTTATTTTGAGTCAGAGTCCTGCTAAGTCACCAAGTTGCCCAGGCTGGGCTCAGACTTGAGATCCTCCTGTCTCAACCTCTTAGAGTGCTGGGATTACAGGTGTGGTCCACCATGCCCAGCCTTCAGCAGACTCTTTATACCTGGACCCCCTTGAGGCATGGACAGCCTTTGGGTGAACAGTCTCACACTTGGGGCTGCCCCCAATTCACAGCGGAGAGAAGAGAGGGTGGAGAGGAATGTAGGTATCCTGAGATTTTCCCTAAAGGTTGCATTTAGGGGACAAGTTCAGGCGTTCATCAGTACTCAGCAAGGGAAACCTCATGTTGCTGTTTTTCTAACCTTCTGAGGTCAGGGTACTTGGCACTCTGATTCGGCCTCCTTCTTCCAGGTGGGGTGGCAGCAGGGTCAAGGACGAACTTTTAGCCCTAGAGTAGGCAGGTGCATTCTGGGAAGGGCATGGGGACCAAGCCAGGGCTTTCACCTGGGACCCACTCAGAGCTCTTCATCCTGGTCAGTCTCTGGGAGGGAAGGGGCTGTGAAATGCACATGGTGCCTTAACAAGGTGGTCCTGGTTCGAGGGCACAAGAGGAAAACTCTTTGGGTTCCCTGGCACAGTAGGCACGCCCTGGACAGGTGGGACAAAGGCTGGTTGAACCAGGCTGGGGTTTCCAAGGCTCAGTAAGCATCTCTGAACCAGATGTGGTGGTACAGGCCTATAATCTCCACGCTCTGGCAGGTTGAGGCAGGAGGATTCCAAGTTCAAGCTCAGCCTGGGCAAATTATTGAGACCCTGTCTCAAAATAAAAAATAAAAAAAGGCTAGAGATGTAGCTCAATGTGAAGGCCCTGGGTTCAAAACCACAAAGGAAAAAAAAGTGTCCCTACCCCCAGAGTACAGGGAACAGGCTGCAGCGGGAGCAGGCTTTGGAGTCTGCCCAGAGCTCGGTCGGCCGGGGCTAGTTCTTGTCAGCCCGCCAGGGCTGAGCTCCGGCCTGGGCTGCTCACAGAGCTGCATTGTTCCTCGGGAGCCTCTTAAGCATTAGCTTGTCTCATCCTGCTGGTACACTTGTTGGCTGTGACTCCTGCCGCAGACATCTTTGGGAGCAGGCAAGACGCCAAGCTTGTGGGCAGGACCTGGGCTGCCCCACCGAGCGGGGCGCTCAGAAATACAAGGGCTCACGTCCGCCTGGGGTGTGACCCTTTGGGACTGATGGCCAAGGGCGAGAGCAAGTCCTCCTAGAAGTCCTGATGGCACGTCTGGCCCCAGCGAGGAGGCCCTGAGCAGGCCCTGCAACCAGAGCATCCCGAGATCGGCTTTGTCTCCCCCAGGAAACAGCTGGGTAATCGTGGGCAAGCTATGAGAGTGCTCTGCACTCTCTATTTCCTCTTCTGCAAAATGTGGGTAACGACAGTGTATATCTCAGAGGGGTTTTGGGAAGATTAGATAGCCAATGCCGGAAAAGCAAGTGGCTGAGGCGGATACTTCCTCCGCCCAGCCCACCAGCACCTTCCTGTCTCTTATGCCCTCTCCCCTCCTGGCTTGGCATGTTGGTCCCTTCTCAGTTTTCCAAGTCCTTCGGCTCAGGCCACATCTGGGTGAAGCCTGCCTGCTTGCTCTGTAGTCCACACCCTCTGCCAGCTCCCTCAGGGCCACGTGCTGTCAGGGTTGGGGCTCTTGTGGTTTGCAGGAGTCTTCCCTCCTGGAGCTCGGGAGTCGTGCCCTTCACGGCTCAGGGCATTTTAAGCGTATCAGCACGGTCCTGCCCTGGAGCAGTGAGAGGAACCAACTGTGGGCCCTAACTCAGCTGTCCTCTCTGGAGGGCTGAGCAATGACAGGGGTGCTTCAGCTGCAGCAGGCCCTGGCTGGTGAGCCGTCCCCCGTGACTCCCCCACCTGGCCGCCTTGTGCTCCCTCACTGTGACTCCAGGGTTAGTTTGCATGGAGAGCCTCTAGGGTAGGTTTTTCTGCACCAAACTGGTTCTTACTGTCTGCCTCCTACGAGGACTCCCCTGAAATTCTGCTCTCCTGAGGTGCTGGGTCCTGGAGCTCTGGTCCTCGAAGATTCCACATCTTGGGCCGCACTGTGACCAGCAGCCATGCCACATGTCATGCACGCGCAGGTGGCGGCCTCTCTCCTACCTGTGTCACGATGGTGCTGTGATGCAGACTGCTGGCAGCTCTGGACCTATGGCCAGGCCGGGCTCCCCTTCCTTGCCGTGAGGTGTGGCCCGTGGCTGGGTGTCGCCCGTGGCATGGAGAATGAGGCGAGTGGCTCCCAGGTCTGGGCACATGCTGGGGGTGTGCCTTCTCGTTCCTCTTCCTTCAGGCCACAACCTAGATAGCACGACCGAGCTCCCGCGGTGTGCAATGGCAACGGCCTGGCAAATGGGAAAACAACCCGCGGAAGGAACCAGGACACCAGCGAACGAGCTCACTAGGCTGAGGGTACTGCCAGCCTGGACCTGTTCTCTCACGGAAGGAAAAGCTCCCACATTCTGTAATCCACTGTGTTGAAGTTCTCTTCATAGCAGGAGAATTTGTGTGTGTGTGTGTGTGTGTGTGTGTGTATGAAACCCATGGGCGTATTATCACTGAGCTACATCTCCAACCATTTCTGTTTTTTATTTTGAGGCAGCATATCCATGTCACCCAGGCTGGCCTCGTACTTGCCACTCTCCTGCCTCGGCCTCTTGAGTAGCTGGGATTACAGGTGTGTGGCACCACGCCCAGCTAGGAGTTTATCTTTAGCACATACTTGGGCCCCGGGCTCACCAAGACCCTGGGGAGAATTGCTCCGTCTGCCTCTGCTTGGGGTCTTGGACCCTCTAAGAGGCCTGGGCCCAGCTTACAGAGACTCTGCAGAGGCCCATTTCTCGGGTCCTCCTTCTCTGTTCCAGGGACGCTTGCTGTCCTGGGAGCGAGCAGAGGTCTGGGGGGGCTTGGAGGCTCCGCTTATCGGACACAGCCAGACTCTGGGTCCCAGTTTGGGGCCAATCCCAATTACAATACTGAGGTTAGGAAAAAACAGTGCGTTAGCAATAGCTCGCACTTGTAGAGCGCTTAGCGGTTGCAGAGTGCATCTGCATCTAGTTGGGACCGTGGCCGTGATGTGGACAGGGCGCTTCAGCCCCAGTCAGATCTGTGGACCCTGAAGACCCTTCAGCCACAGCTAGGAAGTCCTCGAGCTCGGATTAGAACTCAGGATGCCCGACTTCTAGCCTTGGGCTCTTATTTCTACTCACCGCCAGGCTGGAGGATGGTGGGTTTGGCGTGTGTTTGGAAAGTGTTGAACTTTTGATGATGTCATGGTCCACGCTGTAGTTTCCTCCTCTGCCCTGGGGAGGGGCAGGCTTGCTAGTCTCCTCCCACACTCGGTCCTCATGCCAATCCTGCCTTCACTCCAAGACTGCAAGGCAGACGCTCTGAGGGCTCAGACACTCCCCACCCTGGGGAGGCTGGATCTGAGGAGAAAGAGGTTCTGGGCTGGGTGCTCCCAGGTGGGCTCAGCAGGGCGGACCACAGCCGGCCGGCCTCTGGGTGGGGTGTGTTATCTGAGACACGTGCTAGCCCAGGCTCGGGAACAGGGACGTGCTTTTTCACCTCCAAAGGCTGAGCCACACAGGATGGCTGGGTGGAGTGTAGGGCAGAGGCCAGTGGGGAAAAAAGGTTGGTTTGACCCCAGTGCCCCAAATCAGCTGTCCCAGAAGTACACAGACACAGCCCTGTGCATTGATATGCACATATCTACTTGTCGAGAACCACAGACACCAGGCTTCAGGCTCCGCTGGCTTCTGCAGAAAAGCAGCATGCAGGATTTAGGTTAGACACAAAGAAGAACTTCCTAAGATATTAGATCAGAGACTGGACAGTGTGGAATCTTTGGAAAGATGTATGATACAGTGGGGAGGGGGACACTTGCCTGTCAGGCAAAAAGCTGTCCAGGAGGCAGGACTCTTCCCTGGGTCTCACAGATAGCTGTGGTTAAGTGAACTGGGGGTTAGGGCAAGAGGGGAAGCCGATGAGGATGGTGGCTGTCCCTGCTATCTGAGCTGGGACCCTCACAGACCCCCGAGAGGGGTTGGTCCTGGGGAGGGGTGATTCCCTAGCACTTTCATTCTTCTCATTTCCACATTTTATTTTGAAAAATGCCAAACACACAGAAGAACAGGAAGACTGTGACCGTGAACACCACGTGCCCACAACCTGGCTTCTACCGCTGATGTCTTGTCGCACGTGCTGTGGTGCCACATGTCTTTCCCACCGCCCCTCCCTGGCTGGCCACAGATCCTCACATTTCGGGATGCATTTTGGACCAAGGTGCAGCCGTCCATACCGGGGAGGCTGATTCTGCGGCATCGCATCATTAACGAGAGTTCAAAACTTGCCACAGTTCAAAACTCGACCTCTTTCGAGATGAGTTTACACGGATGGAGGGTCTGTACACGGTATGTACATGGTATGTACACTTGCGAAGGTCTTTCTCCTGTTGCATAAATGACTCCTGCACTCTTTGGGAAACGCCAGACTTCTTTTTTTAACCATCAGACAACGTGTCCCCAAATCTAATCTTGTTATGTCCAGAGGAGCCGGGCTCCCCAGGCACCGCCCGGACCTCAGCATGCCTGTTCTGTTTGTGTGTTGTCGGCTAAATGTCAGCCTGGCACTGGGCGAGGGGCATCTGCAAGGTGTGCAGTTTCTCAGCCCCTGGCTTCCTCTTTCGGCTGCTGAGGTCCCTTTGGGGCACCCCCCATGTATACTTCCAGCTCCAGGACTCAGGGCTCTGCCTTCTTCGCACCCTCCCCCACTTCCCCACAAACCCAGCAGGATCTGATATGGAGCCATTTACACTAGATAGCTGATAGTCCGGTTACACTGTAACTGGACCGCCCTCCACCTGGCCCGTGCTGCCTCTCTGGGGTATTGACTCGTTCTGCTTTTATCTCCGAGTGGGGCCTGATAGGCTGGGCACCCCTGTGCCTCTCAGACTTCCACTGAGGCCCCCTAAGGACAGGGGAAAGCTCTCTGAATGGAAGGTTTTTTTTTTTTTTTTTTTTTTGGTGCTGGGATCGAACTCAGGGCCTTATGCTTGCTAGGCAAGCACTCTAACCACTGAGCTAAATCCCCAGCCCTGTGGCCCCCTAAGGACAGGGAACGCCAACATGTCCCTGAACAGGTCTGCTCACTGGGTACTCTGTTTTGTTTTTTTTTTTTTTAAGAGATTGTCATAGATTTTGCGGAGGGATTGAACCTGGGGGTGCTCTACCATTGAACTACATCCCCAGCCGTTTTTATTTTTAGTTTGAGACAGGGTCTTGCTAAGTCACTAGGGTACCCAGACTGGTCTCAAACTTGCAATTCTCCTGCTTCAGCCTCCCAAAGAGCTGGGATAGCCACTGTACCCAGCTGGAATGTCATAGATTTTTATTCATCCTTAGACTCAACCTGTAGACAAGGTGTAGAGGCTTAGACCCACGAGGCTATTAGTAATGCCACAGTCGAGATAGACATTGCCCCAGAGAGTCACTATCTAGAGCTGACACATCGTAGCAATAAAGTAGCTAAGTAACCAAGTAAATAAATGCATGTGTACACACACATATTGGGTGACCCAAGAACAGCTAGCAGAAGACCCAAAATACCAGGCGTGAGGTGGCTGGAGAGGGCAGGGGGACCAGTTTCAAGAGATGCCCATTGAAGGTCACTGAAGGATTGTGTGTTACCCCAGAGTGATGCCCAATGGGCACTCAGTGCCCACCTGCCCAGGTTTACCACATGTCACATGGTGGCGATCTCCCCTCCTTGGGCCTCCCGAATCTGGGAGGAAAAGCCAGACTGTAGGGTGCGCCTTCCCTTGGCGTGGGGTCCCTGGCCCAACACAGCGTGCCTGAGGTTGAGAGGCACAGTCTTTCATGAGCATTTTGGGCACTGGTCGAAAATGAGAAGTGGCATGTGGGGTTCAAGTACCCAGAAAATCACTTTTGGCCCATTCTGCTGGTCCTGAAAGGGAACCCAGATTGGCCCTTTGACCAGAGTCTGATAGTAGAAGGGGCCCAGCCTGGTCATGCTCTGCGCTCCTGAGGGTGCCGGCTTTCTTCTGAAACATCTCGGAGTGGAGAGGTCTGGCTTCTTTCGTCTTTTCCAGGAGGCCACCAGGAACGGGCTCAGGGCTGCCTTGGTCAGCCTCCTCCAGCCTCCCCTCCCCACACCTGCCCTCCCCCGCCATGAAGTTCTTTCCTCCACAACTAGTTCTCTCCAACCTCGTTCTACTTCAGAACCTCCTGGAGGAGCTAAAGAGAAAATATGCAGATTCTCAGGCCTTGTCCTTGGATATTTAGAGTCACTGTATCTTAGCGCAATACTCATGAGGACTTCGTCACAGCTCCTCAGATGACTCAAGCGCACAGTGAGGAGTGGCAGGCCCAGCCTTACCCCAGTCCTGCCTTCTTTCCCCATCCCCCCACCCGGCCTCCCAGTATTCTTAGGAAACGGTCAAGTTGGGGACCACCTCCTCAGGGGACCTAATCTCAGTTCCAACGAGGCTCTTCCTCTTTTCATTTCTCCTTCCTTCCTTTCTCCCCCGCTTCTTCATCTTGATTCTCTGTCGTCTCCAAGGTGAGTCCGGGTATTGATGACATACACCAGTCTGCCTCTGGTCTGTCCCCAAGCCCCAGCTCCTCACCAAGCTTATATAGAGCAATGGACCAAGGCACCATCTTGGACTGTGACCTCCACAGAGGAGAATCTACACCAGGAAAGCCTCATTAAATTGTTGGGACGTAACCCTCCTAACCGCCTCTGGGTACTTTGTAGGGTAAAACGAAAGAAAACCAAGAGTAAAAGAAAAAGCAAGAAAACAAACCAGCTATAGGAAGAGGTGAACGTGTCTAACCCCGAAACAGAATTTCCAGCGGCAGTGACCAGCGAAGGAGAGGTTATTCTGGGTTGGGGACATTGCTGTAGCTTCTCAGATTGCAGCCACTGCCTACAGATCATGCTGAAGTAGAAGAAACTGAGTGACACACCTGGGTTACAGCTTGCTAGTTACTTCCTCTTTCTCAGGCAAGGACAAATAAATGATTTTCTGTAGAAAAAAATGACTGAAGTCCATAGAAAACTCCCTTGAAAAGCATATATCTATACATATATATATATATATGTATATATATATATATATATGCTGCAAATGACCTTGTGCATAGAACTCCCGGCCTGTTCTTCTCTCCCAGGCTGGCGCCTGAGAAGGTGGGAGTCAGAGGCCGAGAAAGGCAGCCCAGCTAGAGCCTGGGATTGCCAATGCTGGTGGCACGAACTGCCTCATAGCTCATCTGAGCGGGGCTCCCCACAAAGGAAGGCGGGAGCTTAGCCAGGTAGGGAGCCTGCAGGCAGAACCCCAAGCCTCCTCGGCCTGGAAGCATCTGCCTGGCCTAATGGGCACCCTCCCCGGCTGCCCCGGCTGCCCCGCAGCAGGCTGGGAAGGAGGCTCCCAATTAGTGACTGTGCCGGAGGCTCCTCTAGGCCGACTGACAGCTCTCTGCCTTTCATGCTCCTGGACCCCGTGCTTCTTAAAGGTACATCATGCACAAAATAGTCTTTCTTTATTATATACTTTTTTCCTGCTTCTGAATGCAATTTTTGCTCAGTATAAAAATTCAAATAAAATAGCAGTGCACAAGTGCAAAAGCAAATGTTCCCACAGTCTTAAATTTCCTGAGATTACTGCCCTTGGCATTTGGGTGTGACCCTTGACCCTTCCGGCTGCTCTGCGCTTCTGCAAGCCATCTCTTTGCTCTCACTGTCGGCACTGCTGCCTGAACGCCCGCTCCCCTCCCTTGCAGGCTGGCTTCTGGGTGCTCCTCTGCGCTCAGCCCGCTTCTACCGCTGTCCCCCAACCTCCACCAGGCGCCCTTCGCTGGGGCCCACCCATCCCCTACATGGCCTCAGCACAGCAGCTGGCGCAACGAAGATCCAATCTTCCCCTCTAGAATGTGGGCTGGTGGTCGGGAGGGAGGGTGAGGGCGGAACCCAGCCCAGCTCAGAGCCCCAGCCGGTCTGACTCTGCTGGTCTGTGCTGTTCACTTCAGCATCTTCCTTGTTAGCATACTGCCTACTGGCATGTGGTCGGCAGTCAGTAAGTGTCTGTTGAATGAATAAATGAGTGAATGAGAAAGTTGCGGGTCACAGAGGGTGTCCCCAAAGGATTTTTATGTACAGTGAGTAGGACAGTTAGGACAGTTAGGTTGCACACTCAGAGGACAGGAGAACTCCCTTGTTGCCTGGTTCTAAGAACTGCTACTAATGTAAACTAGCTGTACAACCTTGGGGGAACAACGCCGCGGAATGCCACAAGAGTGAGAGTGTATGAGTCAGTTTCTCTCCTCCCTCCACCGGGGCCAGCCCCGTCCCCCAGGACCCAGTGAGGCCCTGCCTTCTACGGGCCTGCCGCACAGTCTCATCGCGCCACGGTGGGCACCAGGCCTTTGCACACGGCCCTGTGGGGCCATTCATCCTGGTCACATTCTTTGTGATGTCTGACTTCTTTGGGACTCGGCCGCTGAAGGATGTGGCGAGGCAGTCCTAGATTTTGCTCTGGTGGGACTTGCTGTGGGAGAAGACTCCAGGGCGACCCGATCGGGAAGTGGCGGGCATGTGGGAGGGTCGTGGTCTCTAGCATGAGCGCTGCGGCCAGGCCGGCAGAGCTGAGCAGTCTGTCTTTGACTGATCAAGCCCACCCCCCTTTCCAGAGCAGACCAGATGCCACAAACAACTGTGGGGACATCTTTGTCTGGAAGTCACCTCCTTGTCCACTGGTGGAGCTGGATACATGGCTCTTTGCCTGTGCTGGGCTTGCGGGGGGGAAATGTGAATACTCAAAGTGTGTGTTTACAGTCAGTCAGTGTCTCTGACTCACTTGTTTGGTCCTCACAGGGCGGTGGGGTGTCAGTCCTGCCTTACGGATGGGAAAACTGAGGCTCCGAAATGCCAGGACCCTGCCCCTGATTGGAGGGCCTTACCCAGCCCTCTAGACTCCAAGTCCGGAGCTCCGGGCTCCCTGGAACTGCCGGGTGGAGAGGGGGGTGACTGGATCTGGGCCAGGCACTGTGGGACAGTGGTGGGGTCGAGGCAGATGGGGAGGAGGAGCAATGCCGCTCATCCTCGTGGGGAGAGGGAAGTCAGGAAGCTCCGGGCTCTGAGCTGTGCTGTGCCGTCAGAATCAGGAGCTGGAATGACTCCTGAGACACAAAGGGCTGGAAGGACAGCTGGGCAGCTCACAGGTCATCAGGGCGCCACTCAGCGTGGATCAGCCTCGGCCCATCCTCTTCCCCGCCCCACCAGCAGTCAGACCTCTTCACTGAGTCAGCCCCCCTCTGCCTGCTGGGCTCCCGGGGACGGCGAGAGACCTCTGGCACCTATGGCAGGCCTGGCTATCACGGATTCTCTTCTTCGGGTCTTCACCCCTCCTGGCTGCTGCTGCTCTGGGCCCTGGCGCAGGGTGGCGGGAGAGGGTTCCACTTCCTGTGGAGGCCAAGGCCAAGGTCACTGCTCTGGTCGGCCCCCACCTCTCTGTTTGTCTCTTGCCTGACATGGATGGCAAGGTCAGCTCGGGCCTCCTTGCCTGGCTGCCTGGTCCTCATCAGACCCTTTGGTCTCCCAGGTGGCCCAGGCGCAGTGTGCCAGACTGCCAGTCTCCTCCGGGGTCCCCCACGGAGTGCTCAGGAGCATTAAGGTCTGGTGTCACGGCATGAGATCACCGCACTGTCCCGGGCCCGGGAGGGGCTGATCCTCCCAGGATGCCAGGAAGGAGTCTGAGTTGGTAGCGGTGAGATAAGACCGGTTGAAAGAGCAGAGTTTCAGAAACCCAGGCAGGAAGGCGGGCCCCTGGCTGGATGCCCCTGAAGCAGAAGACTGCTCTCCCCTCCCGTTGCCCCCCCGTCCCCCGCGCCTCTCGCCAGAGCTCTCGCCCTCGTGGGCGGCAGGAGTGCTGGGTTCAGGCCCAGTGAGGAGACTTGAAGGAGGACTCGGAGGCGGGCCAAGATCTAACCCTCACTCCAGGGAGTGAGGAAAGATATTTTTAGGATCACTAATTCCAGAAAAGGCTGAGGGGGCATTTTATTATGATCCAAGAGCTTGGGGAGCTGTATTTATTAGACTCTTGACCAAATGATTTGAGATTAAGGGACAGCTGAAGGAGGGAGGTGGGAGCTGTGAAGTGCAGGCACAGGACTGGGAAGAAGGCTGCGGGGCTTTCAGCCTGGAATTTATTTATTTACTTATGTCGAGGAGACTTTATTTAGTTGCTCCCTGAATATGTTCTAGTGTCTACTCCTGGCACTCAGTCAACACAGGAGGAAGAGAGCCAGGACCAAGGGAAACCCGGTCCCTCCCCGGGGTGCTGAAGGTCAGGTGGAGAGGCTCATCTGTCTGGGAAGCCTTCTCTTTGTGGCTGTCCCGGGGCGGGCACCTGGCTGGCTGGCGCGGGTGTGGTCCTTGCCTGGCACAGATCCGCAGGGGGAGCTGGGTGGGCAGGGAGGATGTGTCAGGAGGAGTGGGCGGCTGGAGTGCCCTTCCGTGCCATCAGCCCTGTGAGACACGATTCCTGGGACTGCCCTTTCTCCTGCCAGCAGCCTCCACAGCTCACACAGGGGCACATCCGCAAAGACGACCGGCTGCCAGCTTTTGAGCATGTTGCCACATCGCCATATGACTGAGAGGCCTGTCATGAGGTCAAGTTGAGTGACCCAGCTGTCCCCGGAGCATAGACAGTCCTGTTGGGGACCTCGGAATGGGTGTCCCAGTCTGGCAGGCCAGGCCTACAGGGTGCTCTCCTGGAGCCAGTGTGTCACCTTGGCCTTGCTCACCCGCTGGGCGTCTGGCCGCTCAGCCCAGGCTCCTTGGTGGCAGTCTGGTGGCACATGGAGCAGTTTCTCTCCCACCTCCTCCCCACTTAGTTTCTGTGCGTTTCCACAGCCCAGCACGGCCAAGAGCAGCACAGGTGAGCAGAGAGAGAGGTGAGAGGAAGCCAGGAGAAGCATGTCGCTGCCTCTCAGTGTGGCCTGGGTTTGTGTACATGAAGCAATATGGATGATTCAAGCCCCAAACCACCAGGAAACGGGAGTAGAAACCCTGGCAGCCCCAGTCTGTTTCTGAGTCACTGGAAACCTCGGTAAGTTCCAGAACTTCTCGGGGCTCCCCTTCTACAGAATAGGAGAGTGGGAGGCCGATGGCTGTCGTTCTCCGAGCTGAGGAAGGGGTAGGTGATGGACTGTGCGAATGCCCACTTATGTGCCGGGAGGGCACTAAACATTTCACGTAGTTCATGTCATTGAAGCTTTTTGGCTGCCCTTTGAGGTGGCATGGTTATTATCTCAATGGAGGAGGAAACTGGGGTGAAGAGAGACAAGGAGCTGGCCTGGGCCTGGCCTGTGTGCCTGAGCACCTTCCCTGTGGGAGCTGGAGACGGAAGCAGCAGGCGGGGGATTGCAGCTCTGTGGCCCTGTCCAGCCCTGTGGTGACAGGGTGGGGCAGGCGACTGCCTGAAGAGAGCTGCTCTTTCTTCTCCTGAGGAGATCCCCTCCAGCGAGGCACCACACCACCCACCACCTGCATTCTCGCATCCTCTCCAACAAGTCCTCGGGGGCATGTCTGAGCATGCGTCTTTCTGTCTCCTCATCTGCCAGGCGAGGGGACCGAGGCTGAGGCCGGTTGAAGACTCACTGGGGGCACCATGGTTGGTGGACTCGGCCCAGTGCCTTCTTCCCCAGTGGACGTGTCTCTATAGGAGCCCCCGTGTGACCCAACACCGCTGGAGCCAGAATTGTGAGGGTGAGGCAGAGCCTACACTTGCTGAGTTCATCCGTTCATCCCTGAGCACCTGCTGTGCTAAGGAGCTGGGCCAGATGTGTGGACAGAACAGTGAACCGTCCTTGTGTCCTTGGGAGCTCAGAGGCTGGGGGAAGCAGGGAGGCAGCAGCAATTGCTGCTGATGTGAGCCCTGAGGAGGGAGGCAAGGATGGCTTCCTGGAAGAGGTGATGAGGGGAGGTCTAGGCTGAGATCAGAAGGACGAATAAGAGTGGTCTCGGAAAATTAAGCTGAAAGTGGGAAAGAAGACTGGTCCCTGCAGACAGCATTTGTGCACCCATGATGACAACGGAGCACAGTGCCCCTGCCACTGTGTCCTCGGTGCCATTCTGGACCCCCACCCTTGAGCCTTCCATGTCCCTCCCACTTGTGACCCCCGGCGCCCTGGGGTGCCCAGCTCCCTACTTCCCTTCTAGGGGCAGAGCCTGGTGCATGGATGGCTCCTCTGGGTGTGGATCACTTCCCCCCGGAGGTAACTGGAGAAGAGGTGGCAGGTGAGACTACATGGACATCCTGGCACCGCCTCTGTCCTGGAGACTCGTGGGGAGCCTTTGTCTGGTGGCCTGTAATGGGTTTCAGGAGAGAGCTTCAATATTTGCTGCAAACACAGGCACAAAGGATGTGGAAGACTATTGTGGGTTGTCCAAAGAGGAGCTAATCCTCCCCGCCAGAAGGGGTTCAAGTGCTGGGCAGGCGCTTGGGGTGTTGCTATGTGTGCGCAATTATAGGAGATAATGGTGCAGAGGGGAATAATCCTACACAGGTGGAGGGAGAGTGAAGGGTGCGGAGAAGGGGGACAGCACCTGTCTCGAAAGCTCTGGAAACAGGTGACACTCCTTGTGTCCCCATGTGCCCTGGGCCCCATGCCTGGCACAGTGGCACTCTGCCAGCTGTCTGGATCGCCTTGTTAGCTGTCCTTTGTCAGGGTCTCTTGTGTCTGGGATGGGAAAGGGAGTGAGGGTCAGCCAAGGCTCTTGGGGCTGTCCCCCCCTTTCCCTCCCTCCAGCTCCCTCTCCTGGGATCTTCTTGGTCCTCCACACACAGACCAGTCATTCCTTGGCTCCAGGGTGCTAAGGAAAGGGAAACCAGCTATATTTGCATGTCATTAGCATAAATGGATTCTGTTGCAGGAGTCTATTTTTAGCTCCTCCTTCCTCACAATCTGCCCAATCATCTCTAAATATGGTACTTGAGTGCACTGTCCAGTCACAAGAACAGAGAAGGTCTTTGGTGGAGCTGGAGGTGAAGGGGCTGCCCTAGGGCTCCTCCAAGAATGTGCGGTGGTTCACTCCAGGGCTCCCCCACCACACATTCTTGGAGCCAGAGCAAGAAATCTGCAGTCCCAGGAGCTGGAGAGTTGGAAACTCAACTCTTGAAGCTTTGCATTAGCACAGTGGGCTCTGCCAGGATACCCTCACCTCTGGACATTTCCAGGGGTGCAAAATAGTGGGGTTGGAAATAAAGAGGAAGAAACATGGTAGATTTACATAAATTTGCATAATTCTATGTAATTTGCATGGGTGGGATTATTCCGTTTTCCAGAAATGTTCAAATTCAGTGTTTGTGCTTCCTAAGCACTTCCTCTCTCTTGGGATTTTCTTTCTTTTGCTTCGCGTTAGCTTCCTAAGATGCTGGCATGCCTCCTCCTCAGGAGGGAGGCGAGAACTGGGTAGGACCCCGGGAAGTGAATGGGGAGAAGGTGGGCAATGTCGACGCCTAAGTGGAAGGAGAAGAGGGCCAGTGTAGTTGCCTGAGGTTTCTGCCAGATGCCAGCACTGCCGTCCCAATTTCCAGGACACCCACGGATCCCGAGGTGTGGGGGACACTCTCCTGAAGCCCTCCTTTGCCAGATCTGTGGGATCCCATTTCCTCCCAGAAACCTGCAGAATTGGAGTGGGGCGAGGCTGGGTTTGTCTGCCTGTTTCCCAGAGGGCGGCCAAGCCGTACCCTAGGAGCCCAGAGAGCTTGGCTCCTGGGCCATGTGTGGCAGGGCCTGCCCTGCGTCTAGAACTGAGAGCCCGAGTCCTGGGAGCAAGGGTCTTTAAGCGGACAGGAGGAAGAGGGCCCCTCTCCCCAGGGTTATGGGTGGGAAGAAAAGCAGGAAGAAATCTGACCCCCCTCACGGCACAGGCCTGGAAACCTGTCTAGTTATTTCCATTTACAGCCAATCATAATTGTATAGAAGATGAATGAGGCTTGGCTCAGCTGAAGCCACACAGGGGAAGCAGCTGCGAAAGCCCTTCGCTGGCCGAACACCCGCTCCGCTCCAGGCCCACCCGCCCTCTCTGCCTCCGTTGGTTCCACTCCTCTTGCCTGTCTTCTAAACGAACATTTTGAAAAAACCATGTTGTTTGCTAATTATTATTAGCAAACTCCAGTGCTACTTAAGCAATGCACACAATGATTTCCTTCTAACTCACTCATCGGACCCCAGGGCTCTGCTTTCCGCAAACCTCTGAGGGGCCAGCATCCCCTCCGCAGTCTCTCTTTTCTCACCTCTCCTTGCCCTGTTCCTCTTCCTCTGCTCCTCAGGCCACACGCTCCTGCACAGGAGACTTTCCTCCGCTCCCCTGCAGCTCCGCTCCCTTACTCAGGGCCTCCTCACCTCCCAACCTGGCCCGGAGTCCTAGCAGACCAAATCTGCATCCAGCTTACTGCTGTGGTGGCTTCCTTGTCCTGTCTTCCTTAGGGACGGAGGCCTCGCCTGCCTTGGACATCTCTGTCCCCAGCATCTGGCAAAGCACCTAGAACATAGGAAGATGGGTTGAATGAATGAATGACTCAGTATGGATGAGTTGGGGCTGGTGACAGATGGGGATTTTGGAGTCAGAGAGGTGAAGATCTGACTGTACTTCCGTCACTGATGGAAGGCTGTGTTAGCAGGTCATTCACCTTTCTGAGCCTCCGTTCCTCTGAGAACAGGGGTAAATCATAACTTCTGTATTGAAAATTAAATTCAGCATTGTGTTTAAGCGTCTGCTGGTGTCTGGCCCAAGCAGGGAATTCATTAAGCAGTTATTGCTAATATTAATAATTAATACCTGTGTTTCACACTTCCTCCATACTGGGATCTGTCGCTGCCCTCCAAAGTCTCAGTTTATTGAGTGGCACAGAGGCAGCCGACTGACTACGAGACCACAGTAGCCAGGAAAGGCAAGGCGAGAATGATTCCTTCCACAACCCCTTCCCCAAGGAGCATCTTACAGTCTTCAGAGCATGTGCACCTGTTTGTGTGATCATCTCTGAAGGCCTTCAGGCGGGCAAGGGAGAGGCCTCAATGTCACTCTTGTACAGTAGGGGGACAGAGCCCCCGAGGTGACACTGTTGACCAAGGTCACACCCATGCCTGGCTCTGCTTTATTCTTCCACAGCTCTTGCCCTCCAGTCACTTTCCGTGGTTACAGGTTCTAGGACTGTCTGCTTTGTTTACTTCTTCACGCCCAGCCTCTAGGTCAGTGTTTGGCACACGATAAGCACTCAGTAATTAGATATAGAAAGGATGAACAGGGATAGAAGAAGGAATCAGTGAATGGCAGAGCTGGGAGGCAGAGTATTTGGGGAAGGGGCTCAGCCTGCAGAGCCGGACAGCCTGAGTTTGGAGTTTAGCTTTGTCACACTCAAACTCTGCCACTTGGGCAAGTTACCTTTTCTGGGTGCCAATTTCCCCATCTGCTTAATGGGAAAAATAACACAATACCCATTTCAGAGGATTTTTGTGAGAACTAAACAAGTTAGAATTTATCGAGCGCCCAGAACAGAGCCTGGTTATAATAAACCTCAATACACATTTGGAAACTTAGAAAAGCCAACCAAATGATCACTTTTTTTTTTTTTTTTTTTTTTTTGATGCTGGGGATCGAACTCAGGGCCTTGCACTTGCTAGGCGAGCACTCTAACCACTGAGCTAAATCCCCAGCCTGATCATCTTGACTCTAAATCTACATGCTGGTATGCAAAACTTTAGAACTTTCCAACTATCAACATGTTCATGATTTTATCTTTAGATCATGCTTGTGAAGGAAGCAAGAAATAGTTATTACCCTGTTTCATAGAGGAAAAAATGGAGACCACAAATAAAAGGCTTTGGCTTTAGCTTATACAAAGGCTTGCTGAAGACAGTCCGATTTTGAGTGTGTGAGCCTGTCTGTCCACAGGTGATTCCCTCCCCCAGATCTACCCTGAAACAGCAGCATGTCTGTATGTATATTAGTGTCAGGATATGGAAATCCGTTTAATTTCCCCTAATTGTGGGCTGTCATTTATTCTATGTAAGGCAAACCTTGCTGGAGACTTTAAGGGTGAGGAAGACTACAGATTCCAGAGAGACAGATCCTAAGCTGTAAGTGTCCGGGATGCTCATGTTGACCCCGGCCTTGCCTCTCAGTTGTTTACGCCAGGAAATGTCCTGGACCTAGAACTGTGCCAGGTGTCAGGGGCCAGGGAGATGGGGTGAGGTCCATGCGCGGGGATCTGTGATTCAGTTTGGAGGCAGGAGGTGGGGTCTTCCTGGGGCTCAGCTTCTCAGCTTCCTGCTTTCAGAGATGCCAAACAGGTACAGGAATTATATTTTAAAGTTTATTTTACATTACTACAATGCATACCAGTGGATCTGAATCCCAGAAGTCATCCAGGAGAGGAGATGAGGAGGCAGGAAAAGAATGGATGGACTCTTTCATTTATTTGGCCATTCATTCATTCATTCAGCTCTCATTTATTAACTCTCAGCCTACAAGCATCAGGGATCCCAGAATCCTATCCCTGACATCATAAATAGATTGAAAAGAAACGTCTCTATCACTATTCCTGACCACATCACACCCACCATTTATTAAGCACCTATTATGTGCTAGGCACACTACACTCATAACAGGAGTTCTTTGAGCTAAGAATTGGGGACAATGGAGATGGGAGTTAAGTGACGTGCTCAAGGTCACCGAGCTATGACAAAGACAGGATTCAAACCCAGGCCTACCTGATTCTAAAGGTTGAAGTTTTTAAATTAGAAAATATGAGTCACAGAAAAGAATTTGATAACATACATTCAAGATACGAAGCTTAATAACCAAGTGACCTCATAACCCAACTAGAGGAACTGGGCATTTCCAGCACAGTCCAGTCTCCTGCTTTCCCCGTCTCGATCCCCATCCCAAGGAGCCACTATCTACATTTTGGGTTCATTGTGCTTTTATGTTTTTGATTGTGTCACCACACATGCTGTTGATACACATGTGTGAAGATAGGCTGTTGCTTTGCATGGTTTTGGGCTTCCTGAGAGTGTTACTTTGTTGCATGTGACTGATTTATTCATTTCTGCTGGTGTACAATCCTACTGTTTGAATGTAACACATTTTATTTACCCAATTTCTTGCTGGTATAAACAACATGACAAGAAAAATTCTTGCCTCTGTTCTCAGACGCACTCGACAGGGTTGTGTGTACAGCGTGAACTTGCAGGCTCTTGGGCCTATGTGTAGTGCATTCATCTGGGCAAAAAGCAGAAGTATCAGTTTACCTGTGAGCTGGAGAGGGTCGGGCTTAGGAAAGGGGATTTCAAGGTGTCGGCTAGCTGGCAAGGCCTGAGATTAACCTTGGGACATATCCAAGCACGGTCATTTCGATGGCACTTCACGGGCAGTGCACACACTTGAGAGTTTATCTTCAGAATTGAGCCTCCGAGGTTGGGAACTCTTGCTGTTATTGACTGACATCCCAGAAGAAACTTGGCCTCCGCTCTGACACAGGAGAACCAAGAAAGAGTGAGGTGATCCTCCCCACCTGGGAGACTTGGCATCCGTGCCAGGGCATGTGAGTTTAGGGGATTTTCATGTCCCGTCCCTCTCTGGCAACGGAAGCCAAGCCTGTGTGTCTTGGGTTCAAGGCCCTGCACTGTAAGTGAGTAGAAGTGTCCTGGTTAGGTCACCCCTCTCTCTCTTTTCTCTCCTGCCCTCCCTCCTTCCCTTCTGCCAATATTTGTTTTCCTTCTTTTAAATTTTCAGTTGCGTAATCTGTTCAAAGAGTTGAAAATTAAAGGTGTAAAACTATTCTAGGAAAGGACTTGCTCCTGCTACTGACTCCTACTTTCTCTGTCCCTCCTGTGAAAGGCAACCACTTTTATTAATTTCTCACACATCTTTCTAGAGCTTTCTTTATTGTAAGCAAACTGAACGTAAAGTCTTATTTAAGCCTCCTGTTACAGAACAACAATATATTACACTTGTTATTCTACTATTGTCTTTTCAAATAATGATGCACCTTGAATATCTAATCTAGTCCACAGACCACTTCATTATTCTTTTTTAATAGGTGTGTAATGTTTTATTGTATTCCACTATATTTATTTGTCACCTACTATGCACCAATCTTACACGGAGTGCTGGGCTTATAATGATGGATCTGCCTTTAAGGAGACTACAGTTTAAGCATAACAGACAAACACTATAAACAATTTTAGGTACTACTTGGTCCAAAAATATTTATGGAGCATCAGTTGTTCTGGACATGAGAATGACGGTGAGTGAAACCCATGGAAAGCCCCGCTGTCCTGGTGGAGCTGAAGTCCCAGCCCTGGGATGAGGGAGAATGAAGGGCTGTGGACCACAAGACAGATTTGTCCTCATGAAGGCCACAGGGGCGGCTGCCATGTGGAGTGGCCAGGAGAGGGACATCAGGCAGGCGAGAGGCCATAGGGAGGGCAGAGTGTGGTCTGCGCAGGCGTGAGGTTGCCTGTCCAGGTGGAGAGAGGGAGAGGGGCCGAGGGAACAGCTCCAGGAGGTCGTGATGGTGGGGCATTGTGGCCAGGGCTCACTGAATGTGCGCAGGAGGGAGAGGAGGTTCCTCTTCTGTGGGGTTCACTGACACAAGTAAGGCTCTGAGGGGCGCATCTTTATCAGCTCCATCTCGTTCTCTGTCCCTGGGCTCCCCACCATCGTGTCAGCTTAATTATTCCTCTTTACTTCAACAAGGGCAAGACCCTTCCCAAAACTGCTTACTTCCCATCGTGCACGTACACACCACAGCGCATACCATAGCACACACACGGACATGGATGCACACCTGACCCTTGCACACTATACACCACACCACGTGCACATGCCACACACACTTCTGGCACTGGCCCTTGTCTTTCAGCAAGCTAAACTTTGCTAGCTGGTCCTCACCCCTGGCAAACATCCCGGAGGGGCCTCCGATGAGGGCAGCCCACTGTCACAGCTGGGCCTGTCGTGTACGCATCCCTCAGTCCCCCTGGACTGTGGGTGCCCACCGTGTGCCTGACTCTGCCAGAAAAGGCTGCCTGTGGCCAGGGGGCAGGGAAGGCCACCAGATGGGTCAGGGGCAAGCGGCAGAGGCAGCCAGCATTTCCTCAGATCCCCGTGAGTGGCTTGGCACCCAGTCACCTTGCCCAGGTTTATCTGGTGATAAGATTTGGCTTGTTTTTCCCAAGCCCCAAGGGCATGTGCCACCCTGAGCCTGGCCTGGGTTCTCTCTTCTCCAGCAGCCACTTGGGGCTGTTCCTCAGTGCAGAGCTTCAGGGGGTGTGGTGCAGCCTGGGCACAGAAGGACTGGTGGTTCCAGGTCCTCTCTCCGCAGGGCTGGTGATGAAAGGACCACAGTTTGCATCCCCCAAAGCCTCAGTGGCTGCCATGGTGGAGGCCCAAGTCAGCCCTCGGACCCCGTTTCCTTCTGCCGATCCCTGGGCCTGGTGGGGAGAGTACCAAGGGCCGGCCGTCAGACTGGGGGCAGGACGGGCCAGGGCCCAGCTCACTTTGTTCTGGGACCTGGTTGGTGCATCCCTTGGTTGATAGGATGGGAGTGCCCAGGTCCCCTCTCCCACTAACTTCTGACTTGAAGAAGATGCAAACTGTGTGGCGTGGGCCTGGGCAAAATTTCCACGTGGCTCTGGCTCAACAGCACGTCATTTCCCTTCAGGCTGCGGGCCTCTGTCACTGTGGGGGATGCAGAAACTCATGCTCACGCAGGTCCCATGTCCCACTTCACGAGAGACCTGTCTTCAAGGGTGTCCGACTTTGATTGAAGCTTCTATTGTTGCCATCCTGAAATTTCTTAATAACTTTTAAAGAAGGGACTCAGTGTTTTCAGTTTGTACTGGACTCTTCACATGTGGCCAATCTTAGTTTATTGTTGCTATCTGTCTTTTAGTGTCTTTTGCATTTTGAATCATGTAGGTGTGGCATTTTAAAAATTAAAAAGTAAATTCGGTAGCAGGGGATACATTCCAAGACCCTTAGTAGATGTCTGAAACTGTGGATAGTGATAAATCCTATATACTCTATGCTTTTTTAAATACATACCCACCTACAATAAAGTTTAATTTATGAATTAGTCACAATAAGAGAACAGGACAGTTAAAACAACATACTGGAATAAAGTTGTGTGAATGTATACTCAAAATATCTTATTATGTGGGACCCACCCTTCTCCCTGAGATGATGTGAAATGATTCGATGCCCCTGTGGTCAGGAGTGAAGGGTGATGGAGACCTGTAACACAATGTTAGGCTAGTCCACAGAGGTTGCTTGAACTCAGGCACTTAATATGTACAGCAGCTGATCTGATAACCAAGGTGGCTACTAAGTGACTTACTGAGAGGGTAGTGTACCCAGTGTGGATACACTGGACATGGGGAGTATCTTTGTGCTGGGCAGAGTGGCATGAGATTTCATCATGCTACTCAGAGTGGCACATGAATTAAAGTTACACATTTTCCCCTGGGCCTCCTACTTAATATTTTTAGTCCACAGTTGACTGTAACTGGCAACTGCGGAAAATGAAACAATGAACAAAAGGATGAAAACGCAGGACACATTTATTAGTTGTGCACATCTAGAGATGGTGCACGGTGCGTCCACGGTGGTGCTGAGCTGCTGTGTACACGCACAGCGCTCGTGCGCAGAGCGCCACCGAACGCCACCCGAGGACGCTGGGCTGGTCCCGGGAGTGCGGGACGCAGGCTGGCGCTCGGTCTGGCCCACCCCGTGCCAGCCCACGCCGCGCGCGGGACGAGTCAGGCCGAACTCCCAGCCGGGCCCGCATCGCTCCCGGCTGCCCCGCTTCCAGGCGAATCCAAACCAGGCGAATCCCGCCGGCGAGCCCCGAGCGGTTTCTGCGGGGAGCGGGGACCCGGAGGCCCCCCGGAGGTCTCCTGCGGACCGGCCTGCCTGCGCCCGGAGCCGGCAGGAAGAGCATCCGCAGGGCCGCGGGCCGCGGCTCTCCGCGCCTCATGCCGGCGAGTCCGCTCTCTCCTCACCGGTGTCGTAGGTTTTTCTGGTTTCTTCCTAAACTTCAGGGAGCCAAATTCTCTTGCCTCGCGGATCTGGACCGAACACACCCCGCGCCGGGCAGCAGCTCCAAGCCGGGTGGAGGGTTCGCTCGGCCCGGGAGCGACCGGGCGCTGCTGCCCTCTGGCGGCCATACGGCGGGGCATCGCGGCGCCCTCTGCGGGCCTGGGACAGCAGCTTCGGGAGCATGAACGTCCCTTCATTGTTTCTGGAAGGCAGCAAGCTGGTCCTCGCCTCAGCGCCTCGGCCCTGCTGTTTCCTCGCTCTGGACTGCTCTTCCTCCAGCCCCCGGGTCAAATGCTACCTCCTCGGGAAGCCCTCCTGGCCTACTTCATCTCAGCCCCTGCCTCTGTCTTGTTGCCCTGTTTGCCTTTGCTCGTGTCATCTACCTGCCCACTGAAAATACCCATCTAGGTTCTGTCTGATGCCTCTTCCTTACCAGTTGCAGGCTCTGGGAGATGGATGGGGCTCTTACCTGTTTTATCACTGGACCTCAGTGCAATGAACACAGTCAGTACTTAAAAATACCCGTTGAAGGAGTAAATAAATGCATAGCGACAGCAGCAACTGAGATTTAAATACAGCTTTCGGTCCTCAAACCATACCCCCATTTGACAGATGTGCAAAGCGAGGCTTGAGAGATTTATGTGAGCTGCCTGAGCACCAAGCAGGCAGCAACAAGCGAGTCCCTGGAGGCTTTTCTGGCACCTCCTCAGTCTTCCGCCAGCTTCTGCTGGCCACAGCCGGGCCTTGCTCCTTGGCCTGGTTGCCGAGGGAGGCTGCCCCACACCCTGGTCATAGGCTGTGAGGTATGAGGCAGAAGGGGCACGGAGCCAAGCCTCAGGTGTCTGTGGGGCTGTGTTGCAGCAGGACTGTGTGTGGGGAGGGCAGGAGGCGGGTCCCTGAGGGCCCAGCCATGCTCAAGGGCTCTGGCCGCAGGGCCTCAGTCTCGTGGGCTGTGCACGGGCAGGCAGCATGGCCGGAGGGTCCAACCCAGGACGCTGGAGTCCAGAATGGGGTCGATGTCAGCAGCACCTGCTCTTTGCCTGGCTGGGCGTGAGTTTGATGGAGTCTGTGAGGTGATTCTCCAAGATGCCCCGATACTGGAGGAGAAAACAGCGGTCAGCATTTGCAGCCTTGGACCCAAGAGCACCGCCCGAGCCTGCTTCTGAATGGTCTGGGAGGTGGGGTGATTTCTTCCTGTCCCATGGTACTATGGGGAAACTGAGGCCCAGAGGGGAAGCTGCTGCCTTCCCACCTACCTCTCCCATCTCCCCTCTGGGCCCTGCCAGGAGCCCAGCATAGTCCCAAGGCTGGATTAGGAGCCCTTCTCCGAGGCTACCTCCTACCTTCTTTACCCAGCCCATCCTTTGTCCTTTCCAGTCCAGGAAGCGGGCCCTAAACAGACTGCCCAGAAAGCCTGCCTGGTCCCCAAACTCTCCTGCCCCAGCAAGGGGCCAGGGACGCCTTCTCCATCCCCTGAGCCTCTCACCGCCCAGTGGAATCCAGTCCGCACCACGAGCCCCCAGTCCACCTGGGTTCTGGGAAAGGGGGGCATGTGAGAGGTCCTTCCCCAAGGCCGTGGGGTCTACAGCTGAAATGTTTCCTCCTCTTCCCCTTCCTTCTCCTGCAGTACTCGTAATGAAAGCTAGCGCCCAGGACCTGCTAGGCAAGTGCTCTGCCACCGAGCTACATCCTCAGCTATGCTGCCCAGACTGGCCTGGAACTTGTGGTCCTCCTGCCTCAGCCTCCTGAGTCGATGCGATTACAGGCCCGCGCCACCCTGCCTGAAGGCCCCCGTTTCTCACCCCTCCCTGGTAGGGTCTCAGGGCTAGCAGAGCTCCGGCTGCCCCGAGTTGGCCTAGGTGATGGGCCTCGACCATGCTCAGCAAAATCTTTTTCAAGTCAACCTGGAGCTCTTTCCACTGATGAGGTCACTTTCGTGTGACATGGCGTCATCTTGCTTAAAGTTTCCCGGAAACCCTTAACCTGCAGCCACAATCAGGTTCCCTGCGTAACGCTCTTATCCAGGCCCTGGTCCTCCAGGCAGTGTGCATCCAGCTGTGAGGAGACACGGAATATTCCGATGCGTGCGCCACTTTGGTGGGGTACGACTGTGGCAGCGTGTCCGCCTCCCTCAGCCTGGTCACCCTGCTGCTCTTCTCTTAGGTCCTGCACCCCGAGGGGCTCCCGAAGGTGCTCTGATTCACCGAGCATCAACTCCCCAGCACTCTTCCCTCCTAGATGTGCTGACTGCCTTTCTCCAGTCAACCCAGAGGGAGCTGGCCTTCCTGACCAGCCTCAGCAGGACAGCATTGATAGCTTTCTAAGAGCAAAATCTGCCTCCCCCATCCTACAAAGCAGGCATGTGCCTGCCCTTTAATTATGAAAATATTCTTAATCATATTTTGGAATAACTAACTACTGTAATCCTTGAATGTGCTCATGTTGGGACAATCAGGTAACTCACCCACCTTTTTCCTTTGCACAGTGTTAATTGAGCACCTACTCTGGACTCATGAATTGCACTTTCTAGTCCAGAGCTCACTGCAGAACTCAGCCATCTCCACGTGGCGTCTCCAGGACAATGTGCCCAAGGGGACCTCGCCACCCTCTTCTTTCATGAAGCCCTTGATTTCTCCTCTGCTTCCTGTCTTGGCTCCTGGCCTCATTAATTCTCTGCACCTCCATTTGCCAAGCTAGAAACCTGGTCAGCAACTTGCACCGCCCCTGCTTCCTTTTCTCCGACCCTTGACCTCTGTCGGGGGCGGTGCTTCGGCCTCCGAGGTCTCTCCGGTCCGCCCCTCCTGGCCACCTTCATAAGCTCTCACTGACAGCCCGGCAGCACTGAGGAAATCTCGGCTGGAGGCTGGAAGTCAGCATCCCCGCGGGGCTCCCGAGGCCTCTGTGAGCCGGCGCTGGCGCCCTGGCTGCTTTCTGTCTCCGTGTGCCCTCACCTGCTTCACTCAGTGCCACCTGTCCTTCCTGCAAACGCAGTCACAGCCGGTTTCTCCAGGAGCCGCCTCTGGCCTTCTCTGCTCTCCGCCCTTCTTCCTCTCCTGCTCTCAGCCCCTGGCCTGCGCGGCCCCTGCACACCGCGGGTGCCCTTCCGAACCGCCTGCACCACTTCGCTGCGCTTACTCACTGCCCGCCGCCTCGGAGTCGCCTCTCGCCTTGCTCACGTCCCCTCTGTGGCTCTTCCTCCCTCCACGACGCACGGCTTGTCGGTGTCCCTCTCTGTGAGTGTGCCGAGGCCTGTGCTCCAGCCCTAGCCTGACAGCTCAAGAAATGTTATGGAATCAAATTATTTTTGCTTATAGATGGGGAAACTGAGGCTTGGATGAGCCGCATGTCTTGCCCCGGCGTCCACCTGGAGGGACAGGGCAGGACTCAAATCTAGGCCCGTCTGACTGCAGGCACAGCGCCTGTGACTTCCGGGCTTCTGCAAGGTCAGTTTCCTGCGTCTGTGGGGTGAACGTGAGGTTGCCAGTCCAGCCTTCTCTCAGGAAGGACTGTTAACGGGAACAATGGTGGTGCACACCTGTGAGCCCAGCACTCAGGAGGCTGAGGCAGGAGGATCACCCTGAGTTTGAGAACAGCCTGGGCTACATAGTGAAATCAAGGCCAGCCTTGAATTATATAGCAAGATCCTGCCTCAAAAAAACCTAAAAAAAAAAAAAAGAGAGAGAGAAAAAAAGGAACAAGCCGACGAGCTAACATCCACTAATGGCATTGTATCATAAAAGCGACACTGTTGAGAAGGACATAATTTAGCCCTGAATCAGTAGGAAGGACATAATTTCAACAATAAGGGACGTTCTGTCCCCTTAGGGGACCGATGCTAACTGCACACAGACACGCGCAGTGGCTGCTGGACGCTGTGACTGAGCGTTGCCAACAACTGCACTTCGTCTGTGGAGGAGAATGATCACGTCTCACCGCGGGAAGGGCCAAGTGGTCCTGGGGAGCGTAAGAGCAGGTGTGCCTCCTGGAAGTTAGGAGCCACCTCGGCTGTGCAATAAGGCCACACGGCTTGACTTTGCATCCGGAGATGGACACACTACGGTTTTCCTTTACCAGGAGACAGCCAGGGCTGGCGAAACCCTCAGCGGGGCTCTGCCGGACAAGGAGGGCGAGCTCGGGCCTTCCCCTGCACGACCGCTAGAGGGCGCTGCCGCCCCCGTCCTCCGCAGACCACCCCAGGTGTAGCCAGAGCGCGGCTCTCCGGGGCATCTGGCCGCAGAGGGCCTGGCAAGGCGGCGGTCACACGGGATGACGGCAGCGCGTCCGCGCAGGGCAAGCTGCCAGCTCCTAACCGCATCGCTCCTTTCCTCCGTTCACTGCCGCGGTTACAACCGCATCCAGTATTTTAAGAAGACCCCCTTGATTAAAGGAGGCGGAATGATGAACAAGCTGAGCGCCTCCCCGTGCCCGTCTTGCGGACCCTGCTCTGAGCTCCCGAACTCCTCTAGGATAGTGTTAAAGCCCTGCTGTTAGTCAGTGCGATGGTGCACACCTGTCATCGCAGCACGCTGGGAGGCTGAGGCAGGAGGATTGCAAGTTCAAGTTCAGCCTGGGGAACTTAGTGACTTAGCAAGACTCCGTCTCAAAATAAAAAAATAAAAAGCGAGCTGAGGTGTAGCTGGGTTCAGTGCCCAGTACTGCGAAACCAGACCAAACCAAACACTTTGCTACTGCTTCCTCTTCTCCTACCCCACCAGGTGGTGATCAGTGTCCTGTCCCACTGTGTGTTAGCAGTAGTGTGGAAACAGCTGCGTGGCTGTCTCCCTCCTGAGATGGAGGGTCCCTGACCTGGCACGGTGCCCAACATGTATGCCACACTAAATGCTGGCTGAGTGGTCCTGCCAATGGAGGAGGTCAGCACCTCCTGTGGGCTGGATATCCCACTTGGAGGAACGCTGGGCCCTGTGGGGCTTCTGCCTTGCCGACGGGGATGGGGCTGGGTCACCACTTCCCAAACCTTTGCTAGATGGAGTCTTGGGGCGGGGCACAAGGCCAGAGTTTCTGGATGCTCCACGAAGGCATCTGCAACCATCTGGATGCAGGACCACCGGCCACACACTCGAAGGCACTTGAGGCCTTTGTGGGTCCAGACCACGGAGCCTATTCCACAACTAACTCACTGAGACGAGGAGCACCCCTGTGCCGCTCTGTGCCATCATGGTCTTCTCTGGACGCCCCCCGGGTCCCCCAGCCACACACTCACCCTTGACAGAGCTTGTCTGGCCAGCACCTCAAAGGCTTGCACCACGTTGACATCGTTCTTGGCACTGACTTCAAAGTAGGGCATGTCCTTCTCTTCACACCAGCCAAGGGCCATCTCCTGTGGCACCTGAGTGAGGGCAGGAAGCATCACTTCCTGGTGTCGTTGTCACCACCATCACCACCGTGGCCACTGCTGTAGCTCCAGTGTGCTTTGTCCTCCCTTGAAAAACTCACGTTGAAGTCAGTCCCCAATGAGACAGTGCGAAGAGGCGGTGGGGCCTCGGGGAGGGGATGCGGTGACAAAGAAGGGGTGCATCCTTTCCTCTGGGGAGTGTGTTCTCACCCGTGTGGGACTAGATCGGTCACTGTGAGAGCAAGCTGCTGTATGGTGAGGCTGCCCCTCGCCTTGGCCCCTGCTCTGCACTCCACCTGCCCTTTCACTTTTCCTTGCTGGCTGAAGCAGCATGAGGCTCTCCTGAGTGCCATGTTCTTGGATTTTCCAAAACCAGGAACCCAAACAAACCTCTGTTCTTTATAAATTACTTAGTCTCAGTTATTCTGTAACAGAAACAGAAAATGAACCAAGACAACACATCCCCCTCGTCATCACACCCCCATCGTTACCATCTTCACATCCCCACTACCACTACTTATTTTGTGAGAACCTCCCACAGGTCTGTGGCTTTATCCGCGTTCTCGCTGAAATCCTCACTGTAAATCCACGAGGTGGGATTATTAACTCCATTTTACAGATGAAGGAATGGGACCCCAGAGAATCAAAACTTCGCTCAGAGTATACAGGGCTGAGTAGGATTTGGACACAGGCCTGGCAGAATTAGAGCCACTGCTTGTGCTGCCTTCCTAAGGCCTAAACAGAATTTCTTCCTGGCCCAGGCTCGCTCTTTAGTCCCCTCAAAGGGAGATGGACACAGCAGGAGAGCAGGGGTCCTGCTGACCGAGCGGCCCCACTCCCAGTAAGCCTGTCGCTGGGCAGAGACTCAGCTCCCTGCTGCCTGCCCCAGGGCAGATTCCTAAAATACTTAGCAGGATCCTCTTAAGGTCTGTGTTAGGCACTTTTCTTTTGCTAACACATCCAGAGACGTGGTCCCCAGACCACGCGGCTGCAGGAAGGCAGAGCTTGGGTGCAGGACACTACATAAGACGCTAGCTTTTCCTGTTCTATCATTCCCATTAGGCTGCAGGTGCACTGAACTCAGGTTCTGGACCTTTCTAGGTTGTGACTTGGCACATCTGAGTCAGCTTAAGGAAGACCTCGCTCCCAAATGCAAACGGCAGATCACAGTTTGGGATGTTGGGTGAGACAGCGCTCCGGCGGCCCCTGGGATTACTTCCGAAGGTGAGTGATACCACTGAGTCTGATGTGTAATTACTCATTTGGGGGAGAAGGAAAGGACCACGTATGGTGCACTTTATAATCATTCTTTCAGTTTACTTAAGGGAACAATCAAAGACTGTCCCTCATCATACTGTCTCCACTGCTCCCACACGTTCTGGAAACATTCGTCTCATTGGGATTAAAAAGTACCATACTAGCAGCAAAGCCTTTCCACTATAACTGACCCACACATCTCACACACACATACACACGCACACACACACACACACACACCAATAGAAACATGAGAAAACAAGGCCACAAAAATGCCTCCCCAAACTCCTAACGCTCCCAAAGCTGATGCACGGGGTGCCAGTGGGGAGGAATTAAAAAAACCAAATAGCTGAATTATATGAAGCGATAAGGGAAAATAAAACAGAGCAAAACAAAACACAGACCAGGAAGGTGCTCGGTGAGCTCAACGATGATATAACTAACAGATAATAGGCTTTATAAAGATGTTGAGTGACCTTATGAAAGATACTAATAAAAAGCTAGTTGAGATAAACAAAGGGATATAACACATAAATGACAAGTTTTGCAAAGAATTAGAATTGGTGAAAAGGTAGTAAATAGAAAACTAGGAGATAAAAATTCTACTGGGAGCAGGAGTGGCCAGTTTGAGGACAGAGTATCAGAAGCAGCAGACAGGACGGATGCGTGTGACCATATACTCAGAGATGCTTTAAAAACAAGAGAATACAGAAAATGGATCCAACAGCTGCTAGATGATGCAAGGAAGACTAATCTAAGATTAATTGGAATTAATGAAAAATCAGGAGACAGCACAAATGGGATAAAAAAACCTGCCTACAGAAATAACAGCAGAAAAGTTTCCAAGAATAGGGAAAGAATTTAACATACAGGTAAGCAAGGATATAGAACCCCAAATAGCCACAATCAGAAAAAGTCTTCTCCACGACACATCATAGTCAAAATCCCAGAAGTCCAGCACAAGGACAGAATCCTGAAAGTTGCTAGAGAAAAGCAACGAATCACTTATGAAGTTAAGCCCATTAGAATTACAGCAGATGTCTCGACACAAATCTTGAAGACCAGGAGAGCCTGGAGTGAAGTGTTTCAAGCCCTATAAGAAAACAACTTCCAACCCAGACTAATGTATCCTGCAAAACTATCTTTCAGAATTGATGGAGAAATAAGGTCTTTCCATGACAAAGTGCATCTTGAGAAATTCCCAACCACCAAACCAGCACTCCAAAAAATTCTCCAAGAGATCCTCCCCCTGGCACCCCACGGATCAGTGAAACCAACAATGCCAAAAAGCCTAATAGAATGAATACACCAGGTAGGGTGAGCAGTTAAGCAGAAGGGGAAAAAAGGAGTCAGCAACAGGAAAATAATGTCAATTTCTTTAAAGAACATAGATGTAAAGATCCTCAAGAAATACTGGCAATCAGGATGCAACAAATCAGCGAAAAGATCATACATCATGACCAAGTAGGATTCGTCCCAGGAATTCAAGGACAGTTCAACATATGCAAATTGTTAAGTGTAATACGTCACATAAATAGAAGCAAAGAAGCACATGATCATCTCAACAGATGCAGAAAAAGCCTTTGACAAAATCCAATATCTGTTCATGATAAAAGCCCTGAAGAAAAATCGATATAGAAGGACCTTATCTCAGCATGGCACTGGCACAAAAACAGACATGTGGATCAATGGGAAAAAAGCCCATTGAGGGTTGCAGAAACAACCCTGGACACATGCAGCCATCTGACTTTTGACAAGGGGCCAAAAATATACACTGTAGGAAAGACAGCCTCTTTGACAAATGTGGCTGAGAAAGCTGGCTATCCACATGCAGAAGATTGAACCTAGACATGTTATGTATTCTGATCACTAAACATTTCCAACCAGGCCTAGTCAGAAACTCTAAGGGCTGTAAAGTTAAATGCTCCACGGGAAACAACCAACTCCCAGCTCCCAAGACCTTCCCAAGGCCACCTTGTTCCAGCTTCCCCAGCCCTGGACACACCCCAAGGCCCACAGCCTCGAGATAAGGGGGCACAAAGAAATACCTTACTCCGCAGAAATTTCTCAGGCCAGTCGTTGCCCATACCCCCCTTTCCGCCATAACCCGTATGTAAACCTTGAGCCCTTTTGCTCTGAGAGCTGCTCCTTTGTTCCTGAGGACTCTCCCCCCGGCTGGGTTTGCTCCATAAGTAAAGCCTGCTTGGTGTTGTTCTGAGGTCACTTCTCATTCTTTCTCTGGTTCAAATTACTGACATTGATTATCTCAGATACTTTTGTCGCAGTGACAGAAGGCCGACACAGAGCGTCCCCGAGAGCAGGCACACCTTCAACAGCCCTGGAGCTTACCCACTCGGCCCTGTGCACTTGAGTAGCACCCCCCATCCCCAAATCTGCCTCTTAACCAGTCTTCTTGGTTTCCTCACCACCAGCACCCCCTGCTAGATCTGCGCCTGGGTAAAGCCATCGAGGGCAGGTGCCGTCCAGCCTCCGCTCTTGACTTGGCTTTGTTGGGTCTCTAATTAAAGTCCCTTTACTCTCCCTCACCCACTTCCTCCTCTGCACTTCCCCGTCCTCATTTCATTATCGCTGGGTACTTCCTCACCTCTTGCTGCTCTTTGCCGCCTCCCACACAAGGTCTCCTCATCCTTCCCCCTCCAGAATCCTCCTGTCACCTCCCCCCACCATCTTGGCTGAACCCTGGCTTTTCCTGGGGTCTTCACTCCCCTTTCGCCCTCTCTGGTGGGACTATTTCCAGGCTCTCCTCACCATAGAGGCCAAAGTTGGCTCCCTGGCGCCTGACTTCATTCAGTCCTTTATGTGTCCTCTCTCTGTACCAAAGCTCACCCTGAAGCTTGCAGGAGACCCCTTTGCTCCTGTGAGTCGTCACTGGTCCTTCTCACCCTGCCGGGAACCCCTTGTTCATGGAAAGCTTGCAATCTAGTGTGGCTCCTGCTCTCCCTCAACACACGATTGGCATGGCTTATGGTAGGCTGAGTTCCTTTGCAGCCACTGGCCTCTCCACTTCCGCCTCTTCCTCCCCATGCCAGACCCAGGCCCTGCCAAGACTAAACCTGGCTTCCTGTTTGCAAGCAGGATCTCTCCTTTCAGCTCCCACGTGCCCTTGCTCCGCCCTGCTCTCTGACTTCTGACACCCCAGTCGCCACCCTCATTCCTCTCCTCACTCCTCTCCTTTCCTTCCTGGCTTCTCAGATTCCTCCTAGGCCTGCCCTCCGGCTCTTCAGGCTTGGGAAAGCCGCAGTTCCAGGTCCCTTACTCCTGGCACTTGCCCCACACCAGGCTGTGGAAGATGCTCACACCACAGACTCTACTTCGAGTTCATGGTCTCCCCTTCAAGTTGGCCCTCGGTGCCACCCATCAATTCTTGTCCTTGTTCAGCTCTTTCTCCTATTTCTCCCAGGAGTTAGTGACCAAGCCACACCATGACTCTTACACCTTCTATTTGGTCTCCTTCCTCTCACCAGAAGGCCTCTTATTTCACCGAGAAAAAGTCAGACTCAGACTTGAATTCCCCTCAACTTCCCACCCTCCAACCTACAGACATATGAAATAAGATGCTAAAATGGATGTTTGGGTGGAACCACTACGGTCTGCTAGGCGTCAGATATAAAGTGGGTTGAGGGACAGATCTGGGGACTGTGCACATTTCCAAAGGCTCATGACCACGGAGCGCTTCGAGGAGGCTAAAATCCACAGCAGGATATAAAGGGGGTTGAAAAGGAGGATTAGAAAGGATTCCTTTGGAGAAAGTTGTGTTGTGGGTGCAGCTAGCTTTGCCTCCTCTAAGCGGGGGAGCAGGTAGAGTCTCACCTCTAGTCAAGAGGGCTTTGAGGAGGGCCAATGATATGTGAGCCTTGGAGTTTGGTGGACATGGGGGTGTGGTGCCTGACGTTCACCTGAGGGATCTGAGGCCGAGGCAGTGAGAATGGAGAGCGGACACTTTCTGTAGGGGGCCCAGAAGGCAGGAGTGCACCTGGGGAAGGAGGTGGGGCTCAACAGAAGGAGGGCTGGCCTGGAGCAGGTGACCCCACTAGGGCGGCTGAAAAGGTCGGAATTGAGAAGGGAGGGGGGAGAATGCAGGACCCTTGTCATGGAAGGCTCAGTGACATGTTTCTGGTGGAAGATTCTTAAGGACCCAAAGGGGTGACACACAGAAGAAAGGCTGCCACCCCCTTCCAGGCCCAGAGAGGACAAAACCATCTATGACAGTACCAGTCAAGTCAGCGTTGTTGCACTCTCCTGACCGATTTTCTTTCCTTCCTGCCTGACTGCAGGCAGATCTCACCCCAGAGTTATGGCCTCGGTGAAGGGATGAGGAGGGTGGCTATCGGAGGTTGGCTAGAAGACCAGTATCTGCTGCTGGCCCAGCGGGGAAGACAGAGGGGGCACTTTGCCTTGGGATGAATGTAGGACCTTGGTTACTACCCAAGGCAGATATTTGTCATTGGAGAATCGGCCACTGAGGCCCCCTGTTCCCAGCCTAGGCTTCTCCTTGGAAGTTTTGTTCTTATGTAGCCCATAGCCTGGGCGCTCTCCAGCTGCCCATTGCTCCCTGGGCTCCTCAAGCTCATTGTGTCCAAACCTAACAGGCGGGGCTTCCCCCGGGAGCAGGAGGCTCCCTCTCTGTCAACGGTGGTACAGTGGGAAGCACCCTCCCTCGCTCTTTCCGCTCACCAACACGCTTTACCATGCCCAGCGGTGCCTCATAGAGAACCAGCATCATGGTTCTCTATGGCTTTTCTCTATTTGAACCATTATGAAAACTGAACTCAAACACAATGCCTCAGTTCCCCATTACTTTTCTCCATTTGAAACACTAAGAAAACTTGGCTCAAACAGCTCTTTTAGGTATCATTTGGCTTCCTTGGGCCTAGTATCTTTCACAAATTTAGGCCCATGTAGTCATAGAGGGGACCAGCTGTCAGACGGTTAACCTGATGATCTGGAATACATTGATGCTAATGAGAAAAATTACTACTTTCTCAGAAAACTTATGGATCCAAGAATTTGTAACCGTAGACCTCCTAGCTGGCCACAGGAAGAAGTGGTGCTCAAATTCAAATCCCTTGAGACCCGGCTGCTGCCCTCTTTGAAGCCTTAACATCTCCACACCCTGTCTGTAGAAAGAATTGCTCAGTTCTTGACTCCATCCTGCTGTTCCTCCAGCTTGGAGCCCACCTCTTGCAGGAAGCCTGTCCTGTCTTCTGGACTTGAACACACGCTTTTTACTATGGTCCCGGATCTGCAAGGTGGAGTCTGCATTTACTTATCATATCATAACTGTCTTTCGAAGTGTCTGTGTCCACTACTAGTCTGTGAATTCCTGAAGTAAAGACTGTGAATGATTCAGCTCTGTATGTGTGGGATCTGACATAGTGCCTGGTAATAGTGGGTGCTCACATGACATTTGTTGAATGAATGAATGAATGGGTGGACCGTACCTTCCTGTCTTCCAGATCGATTTTGTTGCCCAGCACCACCATGGGGTAGGACTGCTCCATGGGGATGATCTTGGCTAGAACGTCACCCCGCCAGACATCCAGGGCTTCGAAGGATTCCAGGTCGGTGACATCGAAAGCCAGGATGCAGCCATCAGAGCCTTTGTAGAAGGTGGAGACCATGGAGCGGAATCGCTCCTGACCGCCCGTGTCCCAGATCTGGAGGGAAAAACAGCGCCCCCTGGGGCTGTGATGGCGTGGCTGGAGGAAGGCTGTCAGGTTAGAGCAGGCCAAAGCTTCCCTTTCTGGGTGGGCAGCAGGGAGCCTGGGTACAAGAGCATGTGGTTCTTCCACACGCTGGCCTGATCGTTCCACCTGAGTCTACCAGGACACCTCTGCAGCATCATTTAACATCCTGTAAGCACTCACTCTGAGCTCTCATTTTGCCTTTGGCTCATCGGGGCAGGAATTGCTATTCTCATGTGACAGATCTGGAAACTTGGATCCTGACAGTAGCCTGGTCAAGGGTAACATCAAGGTTTCTAGGGAACCTGATGTCTCCCAGCTCCAGAGTGGGTCAGACACCAGCTATTTCTAGATCATATATCAGCATTTTTTCCTGCAAAGAGCAGATAGTGAATATTATGGACTTTGCAGGCATACTGTCTGTGTTTCATCCACTTCCCTCTGCCATTATAGTGCAAAAGACAGTAGGTAAATGGGTGCGGCTGTGCCCCAGTGAGAGACCAGAGTTGACCTAAGTTGAAGTTTGTTGTCTCTGCTTGGACCACTCTAGCTCCTGCTGCACTTTGCCACGTAAAGTGGTTGTGCAGGGAATGTGGGTGACTTTCAGGCGCATAGACGTGGAAGGGGGAAAGAGGAGATGGCTCACCTGTAGCTTCAAAGTGGTGTCATCCAGGATGATGATCTTGGAGAGGATGCTGGCCCCCAGCGTGGTCTGGTATTCCTCATAAAATGTTTTGTGCACATATTGGTGAAGAAGAGAAGTCTTTCCCACTCTGAGGCAAAACCCAAGACACGTGTGAACGCACATCTACAAACATACATGCATGTACATCTGCACCATTCTCAGAATCTTACCACACCCCTAACACAGCTATTTCTTCCCGAGATTCTGATTCAGATATTATCTGTGGCCCAGGACCCATGCTTGGAGGGAGGAGGGGCTAAGAAATGGTTTCTAAAAGTGGAAACTAAGAAGTGCACAGGTTTGGTGGGAGCAGAAAATCCCACAGCAGGTTTCTCCTGGGTGTGGCAGGCAGTGAGCAGGCAAGCACAGACTTGCCGGCCAGCTATGTAACTCATATAGCTCATTACTGCTGAGCTGGGGCCAAGCTGCCAGCCCAATGATGGTCTTTTTGTTGCAACTCAGTTCCCTTCCTGGAGATGGGATATACTCCTGCTGCCACCCAGAGTTAGAAAGGGCCCAGGAGAGGTGGCCTCACCACCTCGAGTTGGGAGCAGTTTCCTGAGCCCCACACCCTGAGCTGAGCTCGGCTTACCCAAGGGCTCCGACGATGATGAGTTTCAGGTCCACCTTCTTCTGGGGATTCATGAAGGGGCTCGGGTCCTGTAGGGAAACATGTCATCTCCATGCTGGCCAGTGGCCCTGTGGCCACCGTCCCCGAGATCGCTACCCTGGACCTGAGATGTAGGTGGGGCTGTCCTCTAAAAAAGGCACAAGATTCGGCAACTCTCAGACCCCTTCCTCTCACTTGCCTGGGGCTTCCCCAAGGCTGTGACCCCGACAGGACCCGCACATCGCTCACCTCACACTCTCCCAGCAACTGCTTGGGAGGCAGCCTGGAGTGCCAAGAAGGCAGGACAGGACTGAACAGAGGCCTTGCAGACAGTCCAGCCTGGAGCCAGGGATGGAGGGTAGTGCAGGAAGAGGAGATGGTGTGGGCAGGACAAGGGGCCCATTGTCAGGGCTGCCCGGAGTGTGGAGCGGTGAGCGCCCCTCCCCCAGCCCGAGGCGGCTGCAGTTCTGGAGTCAAAAGCCTCTTCTCTGCTGCAGCTGGTGGGGCTGAGATTGGTACATGTTGCTGGAAAGCTACTTGGCAGCAAGGGCAACCTGAAAAATGTTCCTGACCTCTACTTCCAGGAATTTGTCCTAAGGAAATAACCAGAAATGCAGACTCTTGTTCCAGAATGTTCCTCTCAGTATTGTTTATAAATATTCAACAATAAAGAAGTGGTTAAATCATGGTGCATATGAACGATTAAGCAGACATTAAAATGGAGCCCTTGAGTATTTTATAATAACATGATATCTTAGTTACTTTTCTCTCATTGCTGAGACAAAATACCTGACACCCAAAGTTAAGGGAAGAAAGGTTTATTTAGCTCACAGTTTGTAGAGGTTTCAGTTCAGAGTTGGCTGGCTCCTAGGCAGGGTGGCAGGGCAGACAGGTAGAAGGCAGCAAGACTAGCAAAAGGGGGCCTAAGCAGCTTCTTACTGCCGCTTATATATTTTCCAGGATGCCAGGACGAGGGTGATGCCAAACCAATCAGTGGATTGATTTAGTGATCACATGCTCTTAGTCCCAGCATCACACACTCTAGATCCAGCCACCCTGCAAAAGCCCCACCTGTGACCACATGAGGCTTTGGGGGGCTCTTTAGGCACAAACCATAACACTTCAGGGAAGGGAAGGAAGCAGGATCCTGGAGTGGAAGCAGGGCTAAGATGTGCTGTGAACATCCTGACTGATTCGTTCATTCTCTCAGCACACATTTCCATCCTCCAGATGTGTGGAGGAAAAGAATTCAAGGCATTAAGGCGGGCTAGCATTTTGCAAAGGTGTCACCGCCCCCGGAGGAAGCCAGCCAAGGGATACTTGGCTCAGAAACTCCTGCAAGGATCCCACTTTGCAGAGGACTGTGAGCAGCAGGTAGTCGTTTCCTGCAGGCGTGGGTAAATGTGCTAACTTAGCTGGAGAGACCAATATAATAGCTCAGAAAGGGAATCAGAACAAAACAGAGGCAGGAAGAGGTGGGAAGAAACCGGGAGTGGCTGAGCACCTGCAGAGGGTCTTCCGGGTACTCTGCTGAGCACAGGTGACCCTCCCGCTGTGAGAGGGGAACAGCCAAGCTGAGAGGCCAGTCACTCATAATGCACCCGACAGCCACATAGTGGAGGGTGAGCCGGTAAGTGAAGGAAGCCCAGAGAAGGCTTCTGTGTTCTGTGCCTCCTGATACCCTGAGCTTGAACCCTGAGAGTCTGTGTGTGCAGCAATCTGGGGCGCTGGGCACAGGTTTGGTGATCTTCACAAAACTCTAGGAGAGCTGGAGGACAATGTACAGCTGGCACAGGGTGAACTGGGGTCACCGGACAGGAGCTGTGTGTGAAGACCCGCCACAGGGTGACCTGTCATATTGAGAAGGACGGGGCTGCACTTACACGTGGTAATAAAGCCACGTGCAGGGCTAGAACAAATCTCACACTATCAGTATCAATTCTCCAGGCGCCATGCGGGCGCTCCGCAAGTGTGCAAATAAGCAGTATGCAAATTGTTGTGAGTTAAATAAATCAATATGCTTATTAGAATGCATTTAACACATAGTATGTTGCTATGATATATTTACCGGCACACATTAAGGGCTCAAGAAATGCTAGCTACTTTATCAAGCACAAAAATAGCCTGTGGGATTGATGCTACTATTATCTCTTTTTATCACCAAAAAAAAAAAAATGTTTGCAGAAGTTAAGCAGTTCATCTCTAAAGGCATAAAGCTGCCATGGTAGAGCCCAGATTGGAGCTAGGATTTGAAAGCAGGGCTAGCTCCAGCAACTGTGTGTTTTTCTTTTCTTTCTTTCCTTTTACTTTGTTGCCCAGGCTGGACTTGAACTTGCAAAAATCCTCCTACAGTCTCCTGAGTAGCTGGGATTGCAGGTGTGTACCACCACATCCAGCAATAGATTGTGATTTCTGGGTTCTACTGCCTGCCTGCAAAGCTAGAATGAGAATCGCACACCTGTTCCCTGGGGCCACATTGGAACACCTACCTGTTGGACCTACATTTCCATCACTAAGAGACTCTACATAAATTCTAACCCATGCATACTCTGGAATATTAGGCAATTAAAAAAAAAAGACAAAGTGATAAAATGGAAAAATACACAGGATAACTTAATTAGAAAAAGAAAATTACTGAACAATTTGTATAGGATGAGCCCAATCATACAAAAACAGACAACCCCGGTGAGTGACTGTGTGCTTCATATCACACATACGCGCGTCCTGTGAATACACAGAAAGTTATGGGTAGATACGGTAGGATTAATGAGAGAGTTGTAGAAAGGGAGATTAGAGGTTAAGAGTTATCATTTTCTTTTATATATGTCTAGCTTTAAAATTTTTTCTACAGACGTGAATTATTTCTGTAATTAAAAATGCCAGATAAAGACTTAACCTCTCTTTTACAAGAGTGTATGGATGTGTGACAGCCTGAAGTCATCTGAGTGTGACTTCCTGGAGTGATGAGTCACTTGGTGGCTGGGACAGGAGAGAGAAGCAGGTTCCACTGAGTGATCACGAGTTTTGGGGTCAGAGCCCTCGTCCCAGCTATGATGTTAGATGAGCTATTTGATGAGTCTGCTCCTTACAAATAAAGTGGACGTCACTTATGGTTGTGGCTTCCTCTGCAAGTGATGTATTTCATAGCACAACAGGCTCCCCAAGATCTGCTTAAATGTTTAACAACTAGGGGATGAGGAGGGGCTTGGGGGCCAGAGACCTGATTTGCAGTGCTTGCCATTTCTGTGGTGTAATGCGCCCACTGTAGCTGACCTCAAGCCATCAGTGTGGAGCCAGCACACCCCGGGAGGACCTCCAAGGTCACTTCATCTCATCTCCCACCCTGCGCTTGAGCCACGTGACCACACTCATGGAGACAGGAACTGACCTGCCCCAGGGCACTTCTCCCTTCCCTGGGGGCCACTCAAGAATTGCTCAATTCCTCTGCCACACACCAGCCTTTTGGGTTTTACTTGAGTCTTTCCTTCTGATCATTGCCTCAGCCTTAACTGGAAGCGCCCCGACCCTTTACCTCCCTGGCCCCCTTCCCCTGAACGTGTCACTGGAGTGCGCGTCCACCGGATAGGCGTGTTGCTGAGGCTGCTGCAGGTCTAGGGTCACAGTGGCAGCAAGAGCAGCTGGACCGGCTCAGTGCAGTTCTGGCTCCTGGGGGCACGTGCAGACTTCAGACACTGGCTGAGGTCTCTTCCCCATCCTCTCTGCTCTGCCCTTGGGTGGGCTGTGGCCACAGCTGTCCTTTTAAGCCTCTTCCTGCCCATTGGGCTGACTCAGATGTTTTATCCTCTTAGAGGCCAGGCTGACTCATTCTTCACAGTTAAGAACCATGACAAGCAGGCTTGCAATGCAGGACCTGCCTTCAGCCAGTCAGGCCCACTCGGAGAAGAACTCAGTCCCCACTGGATGTGACCAACCCTTCTCCCTCTCTTGCCTGGCAGCACTTCGAAGCCCAGAGGCCAGGCTTTGCCCTCCAGCCAAAGCTACCTTGTGGCTCTGTCTCTGTGGAGCAGAAAGCCTGAGAGGCTGTCCAGCTACACAGCTTGGGCCCAGGTCTAGTTCTCCAAGGACTCTTGGAGCCACTCGGCCCACTTCTCCTCCTTCCCCGTCCGAGGACTCAGCCTCAGCCTTCTGCCTTGTTTGTGTTGGGTGAGGTGCCTGCTGGCAGGGGGACTGGAGCAGGGGTGAATGGGAATTATGAAGCAGGTCTTCTCTGGCTTCTTGCCCAATCTTTAGCCCCTCCCCTCCCTATCCCATACTTTAGAAAAAAGCAAATACATCCACTCCAAAAAATAAATGGTACTTGCCGTCATGAAAGTCAGGTTTGTTGGTGGAAGAGGTTATCAAGGGAGCACAAGGCATTGGTGCCTGCCAGGAACATTTATGACTTTGCCTCACCCGCCCAAACCCTAGCAGGTCTAGACCTGCTCCCTCCAGGAAGGGCGCCCACAGCCCCAATTTCAGGAGGTGCAGCATTCAGGTTCTTTAAATTGTTTGGAGTATTTAGGCCTGTCTTCCCAAGCACACTCTCTGGCTAGGACAGTGCCTGACACCTCTCTGTATTTCTACAAAGAGCCCGAGAAGACAGAGGCTTCTATAAGTAGCCATCCATCCATCCATCCATCCATCTTCTGTCCATCCAGCAAAAGCAGCGTATGCCAACTGTGTGCCAGCAGTAAGGATACAGACCAGTTACTATCTCCATGGGACTTTGTGATGGAGAATTAGTCAGTGAGTCCAAAGGAATTATGTTTATCAACACAATGCCTTGAGATTACAGAGCACTTGTACTTTACAAAACACCTTTATGGCCCAGGGCTTTCCCGAGTGAAAAGCCAGTGAGTGGCAGCTGAGATAGACTCCAGGGCCATCCGGCTGTGTTCACCGGCTCACTGGCACTGCGACTCTTTGCCAGGAGAAATATTTACGATTTAGAACAAGAGTCATCATTTCCTCCTCTAGAGGCTCACCTTTACTGAATGGGGCTCTTTGGCCCACAGAGCTCCTTCTCAGAAGGTACCCTGTCCATGTGGCACGGGGACCCCACGTGCCAGCCTCCAGAGAGCTCCAGCTTCTGGGAGGCCCCGCAGGCCCTAGGAGGCAGCGCCACCCTCTTCTACCCGAGCGGCTGCAGCTGCATCCTGCCTGGCACTGCCGGCCCCCGTGGATTCCCGAGCAGGGCCCCAGCTCCCCAGCAGGCAGGCGAGTCCTCTCCTGCCACCGTGCCCGGAGTTTCTCCAGGGCGGGGGTCTGTGGGCTGGATTGACGCCAGCAGCTCTAAGCCTCTTCCCTGCATCCAGCCTCCATTCCAGTCCCCTAAAGCACACAGATAGCTCTGGGCACCACTGGACAGACAGAAGGATGAAGACAAACTTCCAGGGCACTTACAGCTGTGGCTGCGCAGCACTCAGCCTCCCTGGGCAGGTGGGCGTTCTCTCCGGGTCTGAGGGTCCCTTCTTAAGCAACGGTTGCAGCCAGGCGGGAGGAGACAGGCTTTGGGAACTTGTAAGAGTCTGTGGGCCAGGCCACTTCCCTCGGAGATTTTCTCCTCTGCCTCCGTGCACATACTGGGAAAGTTGCAAAAGAGGCCGGGCCAGGGTGAGCTCAGCTGTGTGGGTGGGGTGGGTGCGGTGGGATGGGAAAGCTGGGTTCTGAGCTGACTGGATTTGGGGCTCCTTGAGAATTTGGTTTACAGGGGTTCTAGACGGGATGATGAGAAATGAAAGGCTGGAGGGTGGGGGCCGGTGGGCTAGGTGGTGGGCTAGGGGGCCTGCAGGGTAACAGCTTCCATTCGTGGGTTCCGTGGAGCTTTTAGGAAACCACTGTCTCTGCTGCTGGAGGCTGCCCAGGAAAGGGGCCCTTTTGTCTGTTGAAGTTTTCAATACACTTGTAGTAGATTGGTTCCAACCACCAGCCTGGTAGGAAAAGGTTCTGGTCCTCACACCTTGTTCTCACCCCAATACTTTACACACACATGTGTCCAACACATATCACATACACCCAAATTAGCCCGCCCATACCACAAACCACCCTTGCACTCCACATGTATCCTTACACAACACATACCACATACATCACACACCCCACCATACCACACACACACACACACACACACACACACACTGCATACATACCCACCTGCTCGACCCACATAACACACACACCCCTACATACACCCCATACAACAAACCAACACACAGGCTGCACCACACACACATATACACCACACCGACCCACACTCCGTGCCTGTGAGATGTAAAGCAAGTTTTCACAACTTCTTGGGCCCCTCAGATGAGAATGTGTGGCCCCACCTGAAGTTCTCGAGAGACTACAGCAATTTAACCTCTGTCAGCAGGAAGCTAACTTATGAATCTCTGTGAGCAGCCCGGAACCACGCCAAGGGTAATAACTGTGCTTGGTAGATGAAAGGAGAATGAAGTATGCTCAGACATGCCCGAGTTCCACGGATCACCAGATCTCAAGGAGTGCCCTTAGATGGCTAATCCTTAGTGCCCCCTTCTGCCCTGTCTTCCTTCTGAGTCGCTGTTCTGTCTCCGTGCTGGCCTACCCCTTTGTTTAGCTCTCTTTCCACTCGGAAAGCCCTTGTGCCCAGTGATCTGTGACTGTGTATAATCTGGCCGAGGATTATACATTCCACGAGGGCAAGGGGGCAGCCTCGAACCCCTCCCTTGGCCACCACACTGCCAGGTACAGGCCCTGTAGAGGGGTTTTTAGTGGAAGCAAAGTTGAAGCTCATTTCCTTGTATCAGCTGGCAAGCCTCCCTGGAGGAAGGGCGTAATGAACTCCGTGAAATGTAGTATTGGACGAGATGCAGGGAAGTTGGAAAAATTTCCAGAGCATGTTTACTCCAAATGTTCTATTTTGGTTTTTTGGGAATGGGTGCATCATTCCACCCTCAGGACAACCACTGATTTAGAACAGCTGATTTGCTCTTCAACTGTTACCCTTTAGATGTCCTGTTTCCCCCATATTCTACTTTTTCTGAGACCAGGTTTTAAATAAACGTGTGTGTGTGTGGAGAGAGAGAGAGAGAGACTGTGAAAATCTGTAATGCTGTCCTGGGGCTGCCACTGCCGGGGGCTTTGGGGTATAGGAAGTGAGCTGTTGGCCTTTACTGTTTCTGAAACTTGACGGGACATTTGCAGAACTGTCCCCAACACGTTTGGAAGCGAAGTCACCAGCCACTGTCAGGTTCCAGCCTCTACTTCCTCCATCCACATGGATCAAAAGCCAGCAACTTCCCTTTCTTTTCTCTGACACAAGCTGCGGCCAACCTCTACCTACAGAGGAGGTCTGATGCCCCCTGACACGCATGTATTCATTCAATAATTTAAGAAGGTCAGACACTGGGGACTCCAAAATAGATTTTTGAGTTTCAACAATAGAACTAAGACATGGTGCAAGTAAAGGGCGTAAGGCGCTAGAGGAGGACTATGTCCATCTTCCTTATGGAAAGAGGGATTTGAACCAGAGCTCCAAGGAGGTCCTGGGCACGAGCATGCACAGATGCGTGGTGTGTGTAGGAAGTGGCAAGTTCCATCTGAGTAAGGGAAGGGATCGAGGTGGGAAGAGGGGATACTCAGCCCCTGGGTGGCAGAAAACAGAGTGCACGAGTGGGCTTCAAGTCCTAGCTGACGGTGTCGTAGTGCATCCCGTAGGCTGGAGATTTTCATCTACTTCTTCTGAACACTGCATTTAACACCTGTCCACCGTCGCCCTGAGGCTCATTAAGGAGGGGCCACGTGGGGGACCACCTGCTCCTCCTGTGGGCAGGGTAGGAGGACTCCTGGGAGCACAGTGTTCAAGCGAGAAGGCAGGGTTCAGTTTGGTTGGGGTGGCCTGGATGGGAATGGAGGAAGGGGTCAGATTGAGGCAGACAGAGCATGGAAGTCTGGGATTGGAGCCAGGCTTCAGGAATTATGAATCAGTCCGGTACTGCTGTGTTGAGAGGGAGGAGCAACCAGGGTCAGAGAATCTGTTCAGATATTCTTGGAGTATCCTCGATGAAAAGCAATGCCTGGGGGAATGGGCACAAGGAACCAGGTTGTAGAAGCATTTTTGCAACAGAGCGGGCAGGCTGTTGTGAAGAAAAGTCGCCACCCTGTTCCACCATCCAGCAGTATGGTGTGACTTACACATGGCTTCTGTTCTCCAGGCCTCCCTGGCACGTGCAGCCCCTGACTGGACCATTCAACAGCAGGGGTGGCCCCTGCGCAGAAGGGACCCCAGGGAGAGGGCCTGCAGGGGTGCCACCTAACACGCAGCTCCCCCTGGCTCTTGGGGCGCTTTGTTTTAGAGGAAAAGTTATAAACCCTCTTCACTCAAGGGCCTTTTGTCTTTGATGAGATTCACCCTCCTGCGTAGAGACCTGTTTCCTGCTAATCCCCTGAATGATAGTGTGGGTCTCAGCAGTCAGTGATGATCACTAACTGCTAGAACCATGAGGTAAGACGTTGAGCGGAAGTTTGGCGTAGATGGTGAAGGCTGACAACTCCACATCCATGCACCAGTGGAGAGGCACCTGGCATTCTTGAGGGCACCCAACAGGAAGTACCTAGCACCAACCAGGAAGTGCTTGTGCCCCCAATTCAGACCTCTAGATCTAAGCACCACTTCATGAGAAAGACGGATTCAAAGACCCATGTTAAATGACACCAGCAAAATGCTGATTATGACAAACTCTGTAGAAGAAAAGAGGCTTAAGAGTCATTTCAAATAAATGCACCTTTCAGATCATGCTTGAATCCTGGTACAAATAGCCAGCTGTAGAAACAGCCACATATTTGTGAGACAATGAGAGATGTTTGAGTTCTGACCATCTATTAAGGATGTTAGAAATGTTTATGGATAAAAAGATGTGATTCTTGGGATTTGCCTCAAAATAATCCAGGTATATGCAATGGAAGAGGGAAGTGTATACTGGTGTAGAAAAAGTGTACACGGGTCACAAACACTGGCTGGGGTGTGCAGGGGTTCGTTGTACCTCACCCTCTGCCTGTGTGTACATTTGGAGATCTTCACAGTCAACAATAGCAAGAAAGAATATGGAAATGTAACTGAATTCTTCTATTATGATGGTGGTGCAGGTGGTGTGCATGTGTGGAATGTGTGTGAGGTTGTGTGTGTATGTGTTCTCATGGTCTGTGTGGTCTTAATTCAAACTGCAACTCTGGGAATGTTTGATTATATGGAAAATGACTTTTTAACAAGCATAAAGAATGCCCCAACCCAATAGGCCCAAGAAGTGTTGGGTGGCCGGGTATGGACACAAAACCGTACTCAGGGGACTGCTGGGGCCAGCCCCACACGGTTATTCCCACGATCGAAGACGGCGTAAAACTGTCGGATGAAGACATCCCCCAGGATCCAGAGGGGCCCGGCTGGAGGCTGGATGTCGAGTCCTTGGAAGCCGGTGCTGCAGACCTGCATCCCATCCTCGAAGTCCTGGGGTCAGAGAGGAGGATGTGAGTGGCAAGCAGGGACGAAGGAAGGCACTAGCGGAGGCTGGCACTGAATGGCCTTGCACAACTGGCAGGCGCCTCTATTTTGGCTGGTGGGGTCTCCCTCTTGCTTCCTGGATTCTTGCCCTAGTATCCTCGATAAAGTACTGTTTGCACACGTTCATCATCTGTGTGCTGCAATCCTGAGAACTGTCCCTCTGTCACCCCTACACCCAACCATCATTTTAGTATATGTGCAAGCACATCATCATTTTGCAGTTGGGAAAACTGAAATGCGACAGCAGGGCTGGAAAAGAAAAAGGAGACCTTTGCCTAAATTCTGGTTTCTTTAGATCCTAGTAAGGCTCAGGTTAATTTTTTTTTTTTTTCTGATTCTTGGTATTGAACCTAGGGCCTTCACACTCAGCTACATCTTTAGCTGTTTTCGTTTTTTATTCTAAGAAAGAGTCTTACTAAGTCACTCAATTGTCCAGCCTGGACTTGAACTTTTAGGTACAAGGCAAGTTGGTTTCTATTGTTCTGTGAAAAGCGTATAACCTCCCCCGGCCTTGTTTTTTAGTTTGGCAGACTTGGGATCTACAAGGTAGGTGTGGTCTTTCCAGCAATCTTTTGGAATTTGACGTTGCAGACTGGGGTGGGGGTTGGAAATTATAGAGGGCTCAGGGGCCTTCACAAGAAAGACAATACGACTTCACAGATACTGTAGGTTCCTTCATGGACGGATGAGACTCCACAATGCCCCTGCTGCCAGAGCTTGGGGGAGTGGCCATGAAGCTGTGTTTTAAAGCCAACACTTGTCTACTTGGACAGTATGCTTATAATACAGGGTTTGGGAAGGAGTTAGGGATATCCCTCACGACCTAGGGATAAGGCTAAAGCCTCGGTTCAAAACCTTGAGCTCTCTAGTCTGGCATAGACACCCTGATGTGAGGGTGACTCCTGGGTAAAATCGGCATGATAAATGTGTTGCCAAAGAAGGGCAATATTGAAAATCTAGGCCAACGGTGGTGTGAAGTGACCATAAGTTTCCAAAATGCCCAGGTATCCCCATTCTACTTCATCCTCTAAATTTGAGAATTTACTGCAATAAAAGATGTTTTCTTGCTTGAAGAGGAATGTGAATTTGAGTGTTATAAGCAATATAACTTTATCCTATACCCTCCACAAGCAGCTCAGATCCTGAACCATTTACTTAACTCTCCAACTCTCTGTATCCTCATCTAGAAAATGGGATGACAGTATCTCCAGCTGGACTTGGTGGTCAAGGGGATAAAATTGTCCACTGGTAAGTCCCATCTGGCACTATGGAAACCTCCTTATACCACTTGCCCAAAGTTGGCTGCTGCATTTCCACCATGGGTTGCTGTGTCCCTCTCAGAGGGAATGTCACACTCACGTGAGCAGGGTGAGGTGGGCAAATGCAACTCTAAGTGGCAGGGACTGTTTGAAAAGGGGAAGCAATGGGCACGCGGGGAAGGCCCTGTGACATGCGAATCAGGAAGCAGAGCTTACCAGCAGGGTGTAGGCAGTTGGGCTGAGAGTGTAGGGGACCCCACTGATGATGAAGGTGACGTCCAACATCACGTTGAGGTTGGCACACTCCACGGCATACTAAGCAGAACACAGGGGTCAGCTCAGAGGCACCCAGGAGCAGGTCGGGCCCTCCTGCACCTGTCCCCTCCCGAGCCCAGGTGGCACTTACTCCTTCGTCCACATAGGTGGCCCCCAGGGCCTCTTGCAGCTGCTTTATCTTTCCGGGAGGCCCAGTGATGAGGGAGGTCCCTGTGTCCACGATGGCCTGGCAGCCTTCAGAGCAGAACATCACATTGTCCCCCACCTGGATCCTGAGAGCAAAGGAATTGTCATCAGCCCCCCGACCTCCCTTCCCCGGGGTTCCTGGCAATTCTGCTCCCTGTCAGGCTCTAGAGGATGCCAGGCGTGTTAATAATATGTCAGTTCGTGTATGTCTCCCGCCACATGAATATTTCACAAATTTTTTGGAGACTCATGGTGAGAAATACACTTATTTCTTGAAATAGTTCCTCTCTCTCCCTCTCAAATGAAATGCACTCGGATATTTCCTACTATATTCCTTCCATTAAAAAATGAAGGTCAGTATCCCTTAAACTGATGTTGTGACCCATAGATGGTAAATCCCTGCAGTCTGAAAAGCCCTCAGGAGACCACGAGCACTGGGCTTTTTACTGTTTACCCCAAGTGTCTGGTGCCTTACAGGAACTGAAACTTGAATTACATGTCTTTGAATTCCTGCATGGTCTAGCCCCACGCTACAGGTATGAAACAAGCCTCAGGTTCCACTTCCCCAACTGCTCCACCCTGAGGCTCAGTTTTAAGGCTTCCCACTTCCGTGGAACCCTTCAGGGGTCCTCAGATAGAAGCTGTCTTGCCCTGATAATGGGGTCACTTTGGTGGCTCCTCTCTTGGGGGCCTGATCACTTCCACTTTACGTGGTAGCAATTTGTGCGCATGCCTCATCTTCTATACAAGCCACATGAGGGCAAGATCTGAGTCCAATCCACCTTCGTGTTCCTAGGTCACTCTGCACTCGCCATGTGTGTCCACTAATGTCGGATGATCAAAGGGCAGCAGGCTGCACCTTGGTATTTGCTATCTGAAATAGAGGTGCGGCACATGTACAAGGTTGCCTGGTGACTGGCACCCTTCCTGCACCTTTATCCACACCTCCACCTGCAACCCACGCAGCAAGGCCCAGTGTTTGCTCCTAGGGACCATCGATGTCATCCAGTGAATCCACTTTGAGCTGAGCCTGTTGTGAATTCTTCTAATGAACTGCAACTGCTTTGTGCAAGATACTCACGCGTCCAGGGCAATCTGCCAGTAGGCTTGCTTGGTGACTGGGACCCAGTTCAAGCTCCCTGAGAAATGGGAGGGGTCGTAGCCTCCGAAAGTCAGTTCGCCGCCCGAGCCACCAGGGTTACTGTACAGAAAGGCGAGTCATCAAGGAAGGGCCATTGGTAAGGCCCAGACAGCCTTCACTGGGATTTCTTGCTCTGCAGTCTGGGAACTCACGCCCAGTACATAAGGCAGAAACATCAGCCTGGTCTTGCCCACCAAGACTTCCAACCACTGCAAGTTGGTTAATCTGAACATTTTTGGCTCAAGGATAATATTTCTGGTTGGACTTGGTGGTTGAAGGAATTAAAACTGTCCATTGATCCATCCCACTTGGCACTATGAAAACCTCCTTATACCATTTGCCCAAAGTTCGCTGCTGCTTCAGGGCAGAACCAGAAATTGGAGCCAGCCCAGTGGACTTTCTGCCATGGGCAGCTGTGTCCCTCTTAGAGCTCTGCTCAGTGATTTGTGAATATCCTTCTGTTACAGAGATGGGAAATGGGGACGGTGGGTCTGGTCACACAAACCCATGCAGAGCCAGGGCCAGGACCACGCTGGGTGTGCACACACTGTGTGACTTGAAGCACCCCTGAAAGACACATTTCCCCAAAGTATCTGCCCCATTATAGTTGGGGTGATATCTGGAGTTTCATATTATTTACTCCTTTGTGTCAAGACAAAGAACCTACTTTGAAAGCGACGTGACTTACGTGGGCTTGAATAGTGACTGATTTTTATTAGTTTTGGTTTCTTGAGTTCTGGCACCTACACTATTCTGGAGAAATAAGACATAAGACAAGTTCATTTTCACAAGGAAAAGGTCAGAAAAATACAAAACTCAGGGCAGTGGCTGGCAGGATGGTAACAGGAAGGAAGTGAGAACTGTAGGAATTTTAGGGTTTAGCGAAAGGGGAAGGAACTAACATTAGTCGATGGCCTCTGGACAAGACACTGCGATAGGGATTTCACCTACGTCATCTTATTTAACTCTTGCCTCAACCTACTGTCCATTTGAGGAAACTGAGGCTCAGGGAGATGAAGTCATGCAGGTCACAGGACTTAGGTCAGGGCTGGCCTGATTGCAAAGCCCTTTCTATTGTCCATCACAGCTCAAGCTTCCCACTAGGCTGGAAGAGGCTTGGTCTCAGCTGCAGCCTCATGAGAGCTCAACAGGGGAAATTCAGGATCTTCCTGTGGAAGGGGAACAGGGAAAATGAGCTTGACCCGTAAGAGGTGAACTCAAGCCAGGCCTGCCTGGGAGGGTCTGAGAGATAAGAAATCTCCTTCCTGGATAGGGAGGAAGATGAGGCGGCCTGCCATGGATCCCAGGCAAGAGTACCTAGAAACAGGTAGGTTGTACCTAGATCTCTCTCAAGATTTTTTCAACTACAGTGTGTAGTTGTAATTTGTAATTTGTAATTTTTGTAATTTGTGGCAGTACATATATAATATAAAAGTTGCTGTCAACAACTATTTTTAAGTGTATAGCTTATAAGTGCTAAGCACATTCACATTGTTGGAAAGCCTGTCTCTATAACCTTTGCATTTTGCAGAACTGAGACTTTATACGCCCATTAAACAAGTATCCTTTCTCCCTCTTCCACTAGTCCCTAGCAACCACCATTGTATGTTCTGTCTTTATGAATTTGATTACTTGAGGTACCTCATAAAAGTAGAATCATATAGTATCTGTCTTTTTGTGACCAGTTTATTTCACTTAGCATAATATCCTCAAATTTAATCCATGTTCTAGCATGTATCAGAATTTCTAGCCTCTTCAAGGCTGAGTAATAGCCCATTATACGGATATACCACATTTTGTTTATCCATTACTGTGCAGTTCTTTTATTGTCAGCTTGCTTTATAATTTTTCCTGCCTCCCCCAACTACATGAACTGTTCTTGCTTCTTTGTATTCCAGTGTCACGCATCATGCTCAGTATATAATAAAAGTTTGATATTAATTGCATGAATCAGTAGCCAATTCCAGAGATCGAGAAATTCAACCCATTGTGCTGAAGTTTATAAAGTGTCTATCACAACTACTTAATGAGGCAAATACAATGGCTTCAAAATCTAGAGCAGTCAAGTGCCCAGAAACACACAGTTGGTGACAGGCCAAGCAAGAGATCCGAGCCAGATCTTTGACAGCTACACTTACTGTCCGACATTGTTTCCCCGAGTCTTCACCACCCTGACCTGGTGTGCTCACCAGGACTTACCTGCTCATGTAGACAGAAAACATCGGTAGAGCCACCAGGTTCTGGGCCATCATGTTGTCAAACACGGGGGTCACCCCACCAGCAGCCAAGGAGGGGTAGCCCAAGCCCAGGATTCCATCAAACTCTGCGTACACAAAGGTCTTGCCCGGCTCTTTGACACTCTCTCCAAACTGCTGGCCAACCACTGTGAGTCCTTCTACCTGAAGGAAAAGGCCCACAGGAGAACTGAATTGGGGAGCTGGGGACGGGGAGCGTCTCAGATTCCTCTGTCCTGAAGCTAATTTTCACTCAACTACATGGGTACAAAGATTGTACCCATTCTTGACTACATGGGTACAAAGATTGTTGTCAAATCCTCACATTCTTAATTTCTTTATCTAAATTTAAATGAACTGAATGCAGTACAGAAATTGTAAGTGTATGGTTCAATAATTTTTCACACACTTTACACACCCGTGTAACCTAGTTCCAAAACCAGGAAACAAGACATTCCTAACTCCAGGAGCCCCTTCATACACTCTGCAAGTCACTCGTTGCTTCGCTCCCCAAGAGAACTACCCTCCTGCCTTCTAACAGCATACACTAATTCTGGTTTCAGTTTTATATAAATTGAATCATCTAGTATGATGTTGATATTCAGCTTCTGCCAGTCAGCATAGTGCTTATTGAATGCTGCTGTAGTTTGTTCATTCTCATTAGTATTCGATGGCATGAACCTAGTACCATAATTTACCCATTCTACCATTCATGGAAATTTGAGTTGTCTCCTGTGGTTGACTCTTATTACTACCAATGTTACTGATCTATTTCATCTGATGAAAACATGCATGATTTCTGATGCACATATGCCGAGCAGTAACACTGATGATCGCAGGTTGCACATTCTACTTGAGTAAATATACTATGGAGTTTTCCAAAACAATGGTATCCATTGATGTTTCCACCATCAATAATTCGAGAGTTCTGATTGCTTCATGTCCTCATTAGGCATTACTTAGCTTTTTCTTTTTTAGTTTTTTTTTAATAGATATGCAGACGGTTACACTGTGGTTTTCATTTGTATTTCCTGCCGATTAATGGTATGGGGCATTTGGACAGTCTCTTATGAAGTAAGTTATGTCCATTTTGTTGTTGATACTATTTTGGAACCAAATAGATCTTAATTAACAAAAGAGATGGATTTTTTTTTTGATACAGGGTGTTATGGTTTGTGTCTAGATGTCCCCCTAAAGCCTCACGCGGTCACTGGTGGGGCTTTTGAGAAGTGGCTGGCTCTGGAGTGTATGATGTTGGGATCAAGAGTGTGAGATTACTAAATTAGTCCACTGATTGGTTTGGCATAGTTCTGGGTAGGATTAAGGTGGCCCCACCCCTGGGTGTGAGTGCTACCCACCCTAAGTGTGGGTAGGCTGGATAAGATATAAGGGGTAGAAAGAGAGTTGCTGGACTCTTGTCCCATGCATCTTGCTGCTTGTTGCCTTCTGCCTGCCATGAACAGTTTCTCCTCTGCGATGTCCCTCTACCATGCCACCCTGCCTTGGAACCAGCCAACTATGAATTGAAACCTTTACAAACTGTGAGCCAAATAAACCTTTCCTCCTTTAACTGTAGGTGTCAGATATTTTGTCTCAGGAGCCAGAAAAGTGACTAAGAAACAAGGTCTTGCTATATAGTTCAGGCTGGCCTTGAACTCACTATGTACACCAGAGTGACCTTGAACTCATAGAGATCTACCTGCTGGGATTACGAATGTGTGCTGTCACATCAGGCAAGATACGAGTTTTAACAGGATCTATTTTCCCTTTATTATTAGTGGTTTTTGTAACTTGCTTCAGAAACTTTTTTCTACCCTGAGGTTATGAAAACATTTTCTCCATGTTTTCTTCTAAAAGCTTTATTGTTTTACTTTTCACATTTAGATATGTGATCTACTGAAGTTTGATAACATGAGGTAGAAATCAAGATTCACTTTTTATATTTAATATCCAAATGACCTAGCACTATTTAATAAATATACCATTGTTTCCACCACATACTACATTATCATGTTCAAGATAAGTCAGGTGATTAGGTGGTTTCTGAATTTTATATTCTGTTACATTTGGTTATTTTTAAAATCCTATTCCAATACCATATTGTTTAAATTACTATAACTTTATAATAAATGTTAATATTTGGCAGTTTTTAAAATCAAGATTAGCTTGAGGCATTACATTACATTCATAAACACATTAGAATCAGTTTGTTAATTACTAACAAAAATTGCCATTGTTTTTGTTGATGGGTTTTGATTGAGGTAACATTTGATCTACAATTTGAAAAATTTTTACATCTTTATAAAACTGAGTCATTTAATCTACAAGAATAGTTTACCTTTCCATTTATGTGGATCTTTTAATTGTACTCAGTAATGTTTTACAGATTTTAGAATGGAGGTCTTGCCCATATCTTGTTAAATTTACTTCAAGGTGGTTGATCTTTTTCATAGTAGTAGGGATTAAACCCAAGGCTTTCACATTGAGCTACATCCCCAACCCTTTTTATTTTTTTATTCTGAGATAGAGTTTTGCTAAGTCACTAAATTGCGCAGGCTGGGCATGAACTTGTGTTCTTCCTGCTTCAGCCTCCCAGAGTGCTGGGATTACAATAATGGGTCACCATGCCTTGCTTTATTGATATTTTTGATATATCATAAATAATGTCATTAAAAATCTATTTTCCATTAATGTTTCCTGCCATGTAAAAATTTAGATATTTTTATATGTTGACCTCAGCAACTCTACTAAATTTACTTAGTAATAATCCCTGTGTTCTGCCTGTAGTTTTTTAAAAACACTTCTCTACAAATAGAATTTTTCATATGTTAGTGAAGATGTTTTTATTCTATTCCAATGCCCTTAATTTTATTCTATCTTAATGCCCTTAATTTATTTTTTCTTACCTTATTGCACTGGCTAGGATCTTAAGCACAATGTTGAATAAAAGTAGTAAGAGCCTTCCTCTCAACAATTCACCATTATGTATATAGTTTGCTTTGTAGATTTTTTCTTTTAAACCAGATTAAAGAAGTTACTTTTTATTCTTAGGCTGTTAAGAATTCTTTTAAAGTCACAAATAGGTGTTGGGTTTTATCAATGAAGGTGATCATATGACTTTTCTGTTTTTATTCTCTTAAGTGATAAATTCTCAGGGAGAAATGACCCTTGGTTGAGTGTATTATCCTTTTCTACATCATGAAATTTTATTTGCTAGTCCATATTTTGTTTAGAACTTTGGCATCTACATTCACAAGAGAGAGATTGCCTAATTCTTATGATAGCCTTTTCAGGTTTTATTATTAAAGTTATGCTTCATAAACTGGGTTATGAACTGTTCTGTATTTATTGAGTCTCTGGAAGAGCACTGTAAGACTGATGTTATTTCTTTTCTGAATGTTTAGAAGAATTTACCAGCGAGGCTACCTGGGTCTGGAGTTTTCTTTGTAGAAATGTATAAAATAACAGTCAATATTTAGAATAGACACTGAACTATTCACATCTATTTTTTCTTGCATTGGTTTTGGTATGTCATTTCTCAAGATATTTGCCTATTCTTTTAATTATAAAGCTCATCAATATAAACTATTCTTGATATCCTTTTATTTTAATGTCTGTAATATCCTCTTTTCATTGCTATTATTGTTCAGTTGTATTTTCTTTCATTTTTCTTAATTAGTCATACAGAGATTTATCAATTTTATTAATCATTGCATTGAGTTAATTTTGGACTTTATTGGTATTCTTTTTAGTATGACTTTCCTATTTCATTGATGTCCTTTTCTTCCCCTTTTTATAACTTTCCTCCTACTTTTTTGGGGTTTGGTTTGCTGTTTCTTGCTAGCAGTTTTCTTGTTGATTATTTGATGCTTAGATCGTTGAGTTTTCTATTTCACTCATTTCAAATTTCAATTATCTCCTTAGGACTTCATTGGCTGCATCCACAAATTTTGGCAAGTTTTATATAAATGAGCTTGTAATTCAGATAATTGACTGAAAATCGCCTTGTCTCTGTGGTTGGACTCCTGTTCCCTACCTTACCTCCCTCTTTTATCAGCCAAGTTCTCCCGCCCTTGCCCTGTGGCTTGGACTTCTTTATCTTCCACACTGAAGGCCTGGTCTTGTCTCTTCATGCACCCGGGGACCGATGATCCAGGCCTACCACCAGGGTTTGTGCACAGGGCAGTGTTTCCTGTGGGAGACCCCGGAGCCAACTCTCTAGGGCCAGGCATGCTGAGCAGACAGAACCCCTGCTGCCATGTTGGAAGGGGGGTTGTTGCTGGCCCCTTCCCCTAGAACCTCAACCCCCCTTCTCTCCCCACTGCTTCCTGAGGCAGATCTGACACTGCCCCCTCAGACCTCTGCACAATGTTCTGTCCCCGAAGCTCCTGGCCGAGGGAGAAAAGGTAAGCAGTCACACTCACAGAGACTTGGTCGGCTCCAATGATACCGGTCAAGCTTCCGGTCCCATACTGAATGGAGAAAGGATTCCCCACCTCGCTGTACGTGCTGGACAAGGAAGGGTGGAACACGGGGTGCGTCTCTGGAAAGCAAAGATGCAGCTCGTTGCCTTCATCCCTGCCCAGAGATGCAGGGTCTCTTCCTTTGGCTCCCAACACTGAGCAGGGGCCCCCTAGACAGCCCAGCCATGGTGCTCTCCCGTGAGCTGCCATATTCCCCCCCTAGCCATAGGTGTGACCTAGCTGGGACCAAATAGTTGTTCCTGGGCAAACCTGATTGCCCGCAATGACCTCATGAAGCACACCAAGATAAGCACCATTTATCAGGCGCCAGAAGCAGTAATGGGTCAGAGCTGCCTTCAAAGAAACTCAAGGGTAAACAATTACCACTCCAGAAAATTACTCCCAACTCTGCCTAACCGTGGGAACACCTAGCTTCAGGATTGCCAGAGAACTTTGGGACTTGTCCTTCATAGAACAAGACATCTTTGCTCTTCTTTTTCCATTCACTGAAACCCCTGAATTACTTCCAAATGGACACACTCGTGCCACAGTGCCCCACCAGCCCAGCTCTGTGGGAGAAGGGGCACCAAGCCTCCGTGAAGGAGATGACCTGCCTGTGCTAGATCCCTCCCACCTACCTGCCCAGAAAGTCAGTTGAATGGAACTTTCTCCTGTATTCCTTTATTTCAAAGGAAGTGAGTCATCGACTTAAAGATTTCTCTTTTCAGTGGCTAAGTTTCTCTCTATGAATCCTGACCAGTGTGAAAGTTGTTACTTTGTAGAGCAGCCAAATTTTATCTCTCTCCATGGCCTAGCCCTATCTTGGCTGTGAGCAGTTCTGGGCGATCCAGAGACGGGGTGGGAGGGGTGGGGGGAGGCAAGCTGATAAGGCAGGGAGAGCCAGTTTCGGGAACCCAAGTCCTCACCTGCAGAGTACCAGACCTGGCCTCCCAGGACGGCCCTCACCATTTCCCACTGGGGCTCCTGGCCCCACTTACTGCAGGCTGGGCTGGTGCAGTAGACAGAGGGAACCCAGAGATTGGAGGAGCCGGTGTCAAAGATGACAGTGAAGTTTTGAGGCGGGGTGCCGATGGAGATGGTGCCGAAGTATTCCATCTGCAGGGAGGGGAGAGAGGAAGGAAGATGTGGGTGGTGGGGAGGGGGAGGGTCCAGGGGTGATGTCTAGGGCCAGACCCTGGGGTCTGTGGGCTCGAATTTACAGAGTTTAGGAAAGAAAACCTAAGAGGACCAGAGAGCGGGTCACAAGAGAAGGGGCCCGGGGATCAGACCACACAATTTTCCAAGCATCAAAATGTACAGGGGTTGAGCTGGGGATTTAGCTCAGTGGTTAGAGTGTTTGCCTCGCAAGCATGAGGCCCTGAGTTCGATTCCCGGTACCAAAAAAAAAAAAAAAACCCAAAATGTACAGGGGTCTTCAGCGCTGACGCGGAGGGCTGAGCCTCCCTCCCTCTCCCGCCTTTCCCCAGCACCCCATCGCGGGAGGCCTCACATCCAGGTAGTTGACAAGGGGCTCATTGGCAGTCTGGATGGTGGTGCACTGGTCCAAGTCCAAGTTCTGGGATTTCCAGAACTCCGTGAGCTGGCCCTGGGCCCGCAGCTTCTTCCGGAGGGACTCACGCCTCATGAGAGGCACCCTGTCAATGAAGCCCTGTGTGAGGAGGGGCGGCCTGGCCTCCCTTTTCCTCCCTCCTTCCCACTGCATTCCCTCTGAGCTAACTGGAGAAGACTCGGGGGACCTGCAGATCCCTCTCAGCCTCCGGCTCACCTCTCTGCCTACAGACTCTCAGTCTCGGTGTGGAAGTGGCTCTCCCTCCTGGCCACCGACTCTGTGCGGTTTTCTCAGGTATGAGATGCAACAGTCTGCAGTTTTGCCCGAACTCCTCAAAGGACCGGTTTAAAGGGACGGAAGAGCTCTTGGGGACAGGTGCGGTCGGCCATATTTGAGGGGAAGTATTTGAGGGTTTTGAGTAATGGACCACAGTTGTGGGCTCCTGCTCTTTCCCAAGCTGAGCAGCGATGTGGGGCTTGGGCAGGGCCTCTGCTGCAGGTGGAGGCAGGGGGTGACTTGCCGGGGACTGGAGATCAAGGTCGCACAGGGTGACCAATGGAAAACCTGCCCACAGATCACCACAGGTCCTGACTTTCTTCTCTCCCCTCCTTCCCCATCAGTTTCTTCCCCAGGCAGCCCTGCATTGTTGGGGGGGGGTCCCCAGTTGAGTTTATGCTGGGGACAGCCTCACCTGTGAAGGGCCCCTAGAGCCTGTCCCAGCTCCATGAGCACCAGCAGTAGCAGCAGGAACGTTTTCATCCTGGTGCGAACAGCAGCCTCTCTCACTCTGCTGTGGCCCCGTCTTCCTCCTCTCTTCTCTTCTCTTCTCACACAGAACAGGGGAACCAACTCTTCGGGTGCTGAGATCTGCCCTGCCCAGTCTGAGGACCCAATGATAAGGCCTGGAGTTAATAGTCACGCCCAGAGCAAACAACATGTGTAACAAGCCATTCCTTCACCCTGCACCCTTCCTCTACTGCACCGGGGGTGTGGGTCTGGGGTGGAACCCGGAGTCATGCAGTCCCAGGCTCAGCTTCTCCCCAGGTCTCCAGCACCCCACACCCTGTGTTAATTGGCTGTGTGAGCAACATGTCCCAGGACACTCGGAGGTCACCATGGAGCTGCTGCCATGAGTGGCGGAGCTGAAGACCCTGGAGGGGCAGAAACCAAGAAGTCATATGTGTGGCAGGATTGTCACCCAAGGTAGGAATCCATCTGTTTTCTCTGTATTTCTTCTTCCCTTTTCATCCCCTCAGATGCCCTAAAGGCAGCTTAGCTTTCCATCACTGGGGAGAAGCAGAAGTTAGCCACGCCCCAAAGCCCTGAAGTGGGGAGACTGGCCGTAGATTTGTGGGGACAGCTTCCCCATCCCAAGGACTCGATGCACCTGGGGCTGGGCTGTGTGGGGAAAGCAGAGGGGCCAAAGGTCTGAGGATTTCTTATCTTTTTGGAAATCTACTTAACATTTCCGGCCCCAAAACGTTTTGGCTTGGCCCCTCAGGATGCACTGAGGGTCAGTGAGGGGACAGAGTCTGCTGCAAGCGCCTGTGTTGGTTTTCCAGGACTGCCAGAACGAAGCACCACAGACTGCGCGGCTTAAACATTTGTTTCTATCATCTGGGAGGCCGGGAGTCCAAGATGAAGGTGTGGCCAGTGCTGGTCGCTTGCGAGTCCCCTCTGTGTCTTCCCCTGATCTTCCCTCTGTGTGTGACTGTGTCTTACTCCCTTCCCTTCATAAGGACACCAGTCACATCGGACTAACACCCTTACTGACCTCATTTAACCCTAACGCCTTTTCAAAGACCTAACTCTGAATACGGTCACATTTTGAGGTGCTGGAGGTTAGGACTTCAACGCATGCGTTTTGGGAATCACTCTTCAGCTCATAGTTAGAGCCCGGGAGCAACAGAATCTTCAATTGGTAAGTGTGGCCAAGGACGGGGTGGGGGCAGAAGAGGCTCAGGGCTAAGTTATCTCACCACAGCCCACCTCTGCGCATCCTGCCTCCCGGGGCAAGGTGGGCTTCGCTGCCTTTCCTAACCCCGACTCAGGGTGATCGGCCTCTCTAAGCCAGGGCAGCAGAGGCCACTGCCACCATCGCACGTGCTGGCACTTCCAGGCAGCACTAGGGGTAAAGTAGGAATGAGGGGGTCTGGGATTAGGTTTATCTCTGCGCTGGGCAGCAGTGTTCTGGATGATTCCTAACTGCTGTGGACTCTGCTTTCCACCTCTGAAGTCCCAAAAGCAGGCAAGGTTAGAGTATGGAGCTGAATCAAACCTTCCCTTGGGTCTAGAAATAGTAAGTAGACTTCCAAAAGGAGGAGAAACACCCAGACCTTTGATCCCTGGCTCCAAGGCAACAAAGGCTCTTCGGCATTTCTTCATTTCCCGGGAGCCCACCTCTCTGACTGTTCAATGGGGACACAGGACTGTCTACCCAAGAAGGGCAAGAGGAGCCGGGAGGGCCTAAGCCGAGGACATTCATTTCAGCACTGAGCTCTGCCATAGTTGCCTCACCCCAGTCAGCCTTGTCATCTGCCAATTAACTGGCCTACCCCAACAGGTGTTTAGGAAGATTAAATACACAAAATAAGGTAGCTACAAGTGCTTGAAAAGCTACAATGTGACATAGAGATTGAAGATCATCACTAGAAAAACCTTGACCTGGAAGGTTTCTTACAGACCCTCAAGGCAAACCTACATACACAGCAGATGAGGAAATTGAGGCACAGAGAGGTAAACTGACTGGCCCAAGAGCATGTGGTTCATTTGTGGGAGAGGTAGGACTAGGTCCCAGGCCTCCTAACTTCTAGCCCTGGGCCTTTCTGCTGCAGAATTATAGCGTCCTTATCTCTGAGCTGTTGAAGTGAGCAGATCAGAGGCCTCCCTCCTTCCCCACCTTCCAGACTTCTCCCCACCTCCCTTTGCCTCTGTTCAACAGGAGTCAAGGATTTGACTGGTTGGGGCAACTGGGAGCCACCTGGCCTGATACAGTATGTCTTCTAGGAAGCCTAGGGCTTGGCTGGATTTTGAAAAGTCTGCCAAGGGTCAGGAGTGGGTGCCTGGGGACATTTGTCAGAATTAATAATGGATTGTGTCCTGTCTGGGAACAGCAGGAGCCACACCTGCCCTGGCTGCTGATTATGGGCCCCTCCCAGGCTGCAGCTGAAAATTGCTGTGGAAGATGTGACCACCCTCCAGGGACCAAAAGCCCTTGGGCTTGTGTGTGACGGTGTGGGTGTGGCCTTTGAGAAAAGGCAGAGGGAAGATAATTTGGGGTGAATGTGGGGCACAGTTTAGGCAAAGAGCCAGAATCTCAGCACTGGGAGGGGAGCTTGGGGGAGAGAGACCCTCAGGAAGGTGAAAGCTGTTGGTGGTGACGCTGTATAATCAACTTCCCCTTTCTGCTTCACCTTGCAGAAGGTGAATTAAGAGGACTGTCGCTCAGTGCTCTCTGGAAATCAGCTACATCAGGACTTGCTAGCTTTGGAGGCAGGATGCACAGAGGTGTGTTGACGGGGAGATCTCTCAGCACGGTGTGCGACTGCGACACAAGCTGGCTCCTGGTGGCGGGGAAGCCGGTACTGCAGGGCACCCGTGGCCCCAGCTCTGGCCATAGCACCAGCTCTGCATGAATATGCCCCGATCCCTGTCTGTCTGGAGTTGATGAAGGAAGGAAAATCCACCATGCTGCGTGTGGCCCGGAAGGGACATCTGGATCTAGTCTTGGCTCAGCTGCTAACTGGCCATCTGATGCAGAGAGATCCCTTCTCTCCACGCCTAGTTTCCTTGTCTATGAATCGAAGAGATTGGTTGGAGGATGATAGCAAGGAACTATTGGGGACATAAGCTGTGTGCTAAGCTCTGAGTGAAGGAATTCGCAACCATGAGCCCCTTCAGTTCCCAATCCTATCAGGTAGCTGTTTTAAAGCCCATTTACAGATGAGGTAATCGAGACACAGCAGGTTTAAGTAACTAGCATAAGGTGCTGTAACCAGGAGACCAAGCCAGGTTTGCCTGACTTTAAAGTTGATGTCTGTAAGCACAACACGGAGTTGGGTGATCTCTAGGATCTTACATTGTAGAATTTTTTCCTGGAAAAGGGAGGGGGGACGGATATTGTAGGGTCCTCTTATTGTTAAAAGAGAAGTCTTGTACAGGTGTGGCATGGAGATGTGGAGCTGCAGGATGGGAAAGCTTCTCACTGCTTGTTCTTTGTAAGCATTTTCTATTTTGCCTTCAGCAAGGATCATTATTGTATTGCTGACAGGTGCACGAATCCTCACCACCACCATGTACCCCTCTCTTGGCCCCCACACCCTGGCCAAATTATGAAAAAAATAAAAATTTTATATAATCAAACCATTTTTTTAATTGCAAAAAGAGAGTGCCTGACAATAAATGCTTATCCGGGATCTCACCAAGTCAGGAATTCAATTACTTTGAGTCAGTTCCACGAGTCCTGTTAGTTCTATCCTGGAAAGGTGACTTTCAGATCAGAAATTGCAGCAGCACAGTCAGCAGAGGGCGCAGGCAACGTCAAAGTTTCTCACCTGAATTTTGCCTCTGCATTTGTGTGTGCATGTGTGCGCGCGCGTGTGTGTGTGCACGTGTCTCTGTGCCTGTAAAGCAAGAAAGCAGTTCACGTCCCAGGTTTGCCAGAGAGTTTGCCAGACGGCAGGATGCACATTGCTACCTCCAAGCTCTGTGCTTGCTCCTGAGCCCAGACTTCGAAAGCAGACAAATTAGCATTTGAATTCTAGCTCTGCCACTTAACAGATGGCTGTGTGGCAGTGGGGATGTTTTGGAGCCTCTGATTCTTCCGCTAGACAAGAGGAAGGAGGGCTTCCTTGCAGAATGGTGTGTGGATTCCACGCTGTCTAGGTGTCACCCAGCCCAGGACTTGACACCAGCTAAGCCCCTCCTCCCGGTGTGCTGGCCAGTCACATAGATGGGGCAGGTGCCTGGCTCTGACCCAGTGCCCTTTTTTATTTCATTTATTCAATAAGCAATTATTGAGAATAATATAAACATGGAACTATACGTACATACCCTCCTACACACAAGCACACACAACACATAGTCAGTGTAAAGAGCAGAGACTTGGAATTAAATCTGGTTGCAAATTTTTACTTATCCTGTTGCCATCTGCACGACCCTGGCAAGTCCCAGTCCCTTTTTGACACCACACACTGCTCCGGTGTTTTAAAGGTACTAGCCCCAAGGGATTTGTGCCAAGTCTCATAGCTGGTAGGGATGGAACTGGGCTCAAACTCAGGGGGCTCTTCTATATGATCTGTGATCGTAAACATGCCTCTCATCTGTGGGCTACAGTTCATATGTACTGTATGTTCCTCTACGTGTTAACAGACTGAAGTACACACTGGTGGTCATTAGTCTCCTGTGTATTTAATTGTTCTGGAAAGTTCCTAAGGCTTCTATTGAGAGTCTTTGGGGAGGTACTTAGGCCACGGACAGGATAAAGGTAGAATTTCAATCTCAATCTCTCCTTCAAGGTGAATTTGTTTCCCCTCCTAAAACCTCTCATCTTGTTTCTAGTCTATTAACTGCTCCAGAAACCCACAAAAGGAAAACATATACTAAAGGTGCAATTAAGAGTACATCTCTTCCAAGACATCAAGATACCTATCTGACTTTCCTTTTGACAGGTCGAACAAGGGAGGGAGCCCCAAACATGGTATTTACCATTCATGGAAAAATCGGCACACTTAGTCTCCTTGAGTCTTTTTTGGAGATAAGAAACATGAGGCCCAAGATAATCCTCCCTCAAATGGTCAGACACAACCGTAGGACTCTCAGGGCCTTCCTGACCACACTGTCATATGGATGTGTCCACTGTGACGGCCCCGGCAAGAGAAGACACTGGCTCGGTGTGGAGGCCACACACTGAATGGGTAGAAAAGGGGGAGAGACAGAACACACAGGATCCGCCCATGACTGAGATGAAGATGAAGGGAAGGTGGCATCAGGAGGACTCCGGGATGGGTCTCACCCTCACAGACTGGTGCCAGGTGTGGCGGGTTCAGGGCTATTTGTGCAGGTGGCATTGTTTGTGATTGGAAAGCTTAAAAATAACCAAACAAAGAGACAGTCTGTGATAATGTCTGTGACCAGAAGGCCGAGGAGCTGTAAGAGAACAGTCCCCTCTGGAATGCATGGTAGCTTGAAAAAATAGAACAGTATGCCACCTTTTGCATAAACTAAAAGGTGAAAAATATGTATTAGTCCCATTTGTTCATGTATACATAGAATATCACTGGAAGGATATAGCAAGAAATTGGTAGCATTAGGCACTTCCTGCGACAAGAACTGGATAGGTGGGGGCAGGTCGAGAAGGCGGCTTGCTGTATAGTATTCTGTATTTTTGAATTTTGAATCAAGTGACCCTATAAGTTTATCAGCTGCTCTGACAAATTCCCACAAATGCAGTGGTCTAAAACAGTGCAAATGTATTATCTTACAGTTCTATAGGCTGCAGTTTGAAACAGCTCTCAGCAGACTAAAATAAAAATAACCAAAATAAGAGAAAAAATGAAATAAAGGGATCAGCGGGCTTCCTGATCTTTTCTAGCTTCTAGAACCTGCCTACACCCCTCGGCTGGTGACCCTTTAACACATTCAGAGTCAGCAGTGCGGTGTCCCCAACCAACCTTTCACACGTCTCCCTCTGACCCCAGCTGATTGAAAAGTTATTTCCTTTTGAAAACCATGCAGACAGCTATGCAGGTAATCTGGGATAATCTTCCCATCTCTCGGTCTTTAACTACGTCTGCTAAGTCTCTTTTGCCATGTAAAGTAACGAACATATTAATAGAGTCCCAGGACTAGAAACGAAGATCTTTGGCGGCCATTGTTCTAATTGCCGACCACACTGAACTACTTTTTAAAGATATAGTGACAAAACAATGACCCCTAAATTTTTGCTCTGAGCGGCCGGGTGAACAGCAGTGTGTTCACTCAATGCAGGGGTCAGGGGGGCAGAAACAGGCTGGGGAAGGGGAGTGTCAAGGACCCCGAGCCAGTTAAGTTTGAGATGCTGGGAGACCTGGGAGTGGGATTGGGATGACCTTGGAATTCGTGGGTGGTCCTAAGACTGCTGGGGCTGGGGACACGCTTGGGAGACATCAGTGGTGAAAGCCACGAAGCGAGTCAAGCACACACAGAGAGTTCGTGTGCCCTGAGGCCCCCAGGTTGGTGAAGGAGAAAGAAGAGAAAGAAGGGGAAAGGAGTCCAGAGGAAGCGGCCAGGAGTGGGGAGCAGGAAACCACACCTCCTGCTTCAGAGCCTCCCATAAATTCAGCACAGCTCTGTCATATCCCGCTGCCTATTCCCTGGAGACAGGTTGCATGGCATGTCTAGTGCATATTTTAAAACAACAGGAAGATACCTCTGTCTCACCTTGCTTAAAATCCACTATTGTACAGTCATTCTCCTGAGTGAGGCATTAACCCCTTAGCACAGTGTCTGGCAACTAGTAAGCACTCAATAAAGATTAGCTATTCTTTCATTATTCAGTCTTTTACAAATGCCTATATCCCTGGGGAAGATGGCCCACCTAGTCATCTACTCTTTAGTATGCATTAATTTCTCATCATGAATAGGCAAGAAAGAAGCATAGGGTGGGGTTGTAGAGAGAGGAAAGGGTTTCCAAAAAATGCTAAGGCATCTATGGTAAATCTCAGTTTCTGGTTTTGCTGAGGCCCATGCTTGCAGAGCATGAAGATGGCCAGGCCACAGAGGAAATGAAAAGGCTTTCAAGGGAGGGGTGTTGCTGGGCCAGGTGCAGCTGGCAGTGAGAGCCGCAGCCTCTACAGCATGGATGGCTCCTCCCGCTGCCGCCACTACTGCCGCTGCTGCTGCTCGCCCAGGAGGCAGGTAAAGGGCTCTGTGCAGGGCTCCGGCTGTCCTTTCCGTCTCTCCTTCCTGTCAAAACTTCAGGTTCAGCCAGTGCCAAGTGGGACCAGGAGGTCTAAAGGGATTAGAGAGCAGGGCATCTCCCTGGGATGTCCTATGTCCCGGCCCCCAAACCAGACGCACAATCTGAGGGCTACCTGTGTGGATGCGGGAAAGGATATTGTGGTTGGGATGCGTCTGAGGGTTACAGCACAAGGACTGAGCTGCAGAGTTACTGCCTTAGGATGTGTGCTGGGAACACGTAGGACACACATATTTCTGGGTGACTCCCCTGCCCCGGCCCCTGGGTCTAGATCCCAGACTAGACCACACGTCCCCGGAGGGCAGGACCCAAGCTCTAGGCAGCGCGGTGTGTTGGCATGAGGTCGTCTACACTCATGCTGTTTGGTGTGGTAAGCACTTGAATTAAGATGTGCTGGGGGCAAAGTACACACTGATTCTGAAGACTTTGTAGCAAAAAAGGACAAACGATCTTACTAATCTTCATCCTGAATACAAGTTGGAACCATATTTTGATATATTAGGTTAAACAAACTATACTATATAGAATTAGTGTTACCTGTTCATTTGTATGTATATGTATATATGTATGTGTGTGTGTGTGTGTGTATATATATATATATATATATATATATATATAAAGTCATTTTAAAGTACAAATGTGGGGCTGGGGATTTAGCTCAGCGGTTAGAGTGCTTGCCTAGCAAGTGCAGGGCCCAGAGTTTGATCCCCGGCACCAGAAAAGACAAAACTAACAAACAAACTTACAAATGTGGCTGGCATGATATTTCTCTTGGACATCTCTTGGGAAATGTCCATACAGCTCTGGCCTCCTTCTTCCTCTTTTCTTGCTGCCCTGACCTCTAACCAGACTAGATATACCCATCTCCTTGGGCATCTAGAGCCCCAAGGACATTTTATTGAGCAGAGTGGGCTCTCCTGTGTATTTTGCCTTGGTCAAATAATGGGTTACACCTCCCAGATGTGTTGCTTGTGTTGTTTAAGCCCCTATAATTGCCTCCTTTGTTCTAGGGTACAGTCATTCAGGCTGCCACAACTGGGAGTGTGTGTATGTGTGGGGGGTTAATTTTAATTGAGCACCTAAGCTATCAGCAGTAAAAGTGCTACGATTGTCTTTAAATTTACCTTCAGGACAGTTCTGTTCAGTGGGCGTTGCTTGGTTTTTCAGATAAAGAAAATGGGGCTCAGAAAACCCCCATCACTTGCCCCCAAGTCATCTATTTTTTCAGAGCACTCGCATTTTAGTCCCAGCATGGCTCCTGCCCTACAGAGTGGCCGAGGGTCAGTGGCTTCACCTCCGTAAAGCAAAGAGGACCTCCACAGTCTGTGACCCCAAACCTGCTGGATGGGGAAATCGAATTAGGGTATCCTGGCAGCTTACTGCCTAAGGGTTTATGTTGGGATAGCAGACTTTTTCTAAATAAGAACTCGTTTATAATCAACCTCAGAACCTGTCATTTCCTTATGTCCCAACATCTGCTGAATGTGCTGAACACTGGGTAGTCTGTGTGCGTGGGTGGGCAGGAAACCTCAAACTCATTTCCAAGGATTAGGGGCTTTTGATGGCCACCCACTTGGTAAGTGGTTTCCAGAGCAAATTCTACAGGCGTCTCTCTGGGCATTGTGATCTGGTACTAGGAATCCCCAAGGTCCATTTGGCAGAAAGGATGGGAGCTCCCGGCCCCTACAACAGCCTGCTTATTAGTCCTCTCTGAAAGCTGTTCCATTTAGAAGAGTGGCGGGAGAGACAGGAGTCCCCTTTATAAGATTCTGCCAGCTTATGCCTTTTCGAGCTGGACACAGAGAGATCAATCGTACCCCACCTGGGCCTTTCCCAGCCGCAGCTCTGATTAGTCCAAAGGCATGAAGGACCCTACTGTGCCCCAGCTCAGGCCAGATCCACATTTCTTTATCCAGGGCCTGCTGAAGAAGGCCTATGAAGATTAATTTTCCAAACGAGTTGCCATTTCTTGTTCAACCCTCGGGAGGGTAAATTTATGTGTTTTGCAGTAGTTATTTCTTCTACATGGATTTTGGGTCAGATAATTATTTTTATTTGTTCCATTAGGCTGAGCCATCAATTAATTCACTACTAGTCTTTGAAGCTTGATGTTAAAAAAGAAATGGGTCAGGGTGTATTCATCCTTTATCTGCCTCCCTTTGAAATCTGGTTCTGGGGTTAAAAGGTGGGATGGCGAAAAGGCACAGGAACAGCCGCTAGTAAGAATTTGAAAACCCGTTTTTAATGTTTCTGTTAGCAGCCAGCACCTGCCTGTTCAATGCATTCCAGAGCCGCTAGGCAAGAACTAACACTGGATAGCTTAAATAAGAGGAAAGAAAATGATTTCTATGAACAAAAGCCCTGTTGAGTTACTTGTGGAAAACAAATGAACAAACAGGCAAGCAAACTTTTTAAAGATCTTTCAACATATCAGTAGTGGAGATTATTGAGGCATCCACGTTGCTTTCAGACTGATTTCCTTCTGCAAAAATCCCTCAGCAAGCCCCTGGGTTGGCAACCTAGTCTTTTAGGTAGCTGTTTGGGAAGAATGAGCCAAAGATGTCTTTCTGTTTTGCTAAAGCTTTTTGTTTATAAGTCCCCAATTCCAAAAGACTACGACTTATGGGAATTATGTCTGAAAAATCAAAGGCAAAATGACCGTACTCTTAACACAGCTTGAGAACACAATACTCCAGGGAACAGTGCTACGTTTTCGGGAATTTGAAGAACGTTGTGAAAATCTCTATCGGGACATTTTCGGGAATTTGAAGAACATTATGAAAATCTCTATCGGGACCAAGAGCCTTTCAAAGCAGGGAGAGCACAATAGGCACTTGGTAGAGGCTGTGCGGATGGACGGGTGAGGAGCCGGCTCTCTGCTGACTTGGCCTCCAGGGCTCAGCTTCCAGCAGCACAGGAGAAAGGAGCAGGCCCCATGCACTCTGCGGCCAGGGAACGACCACAGGGCCCTTCCTAAGGGCAAAGCCACATCCCTGTCAGGAATAAGACTTGAGATCCTATAGAGCAGGCTTGCCCAGGGCTGTGGGGTCTGTGATGAAGATGAGGGAGTGATGAGGACAGAGGATGGAGGGGGGGCAGCTGCTGGGAGTGAGCATGAGCTTTCTCTGCAGCCGAAAGTGCTTCAGGACTAAGCAGAAGACTCTAGGGGGTCGGTTGGATGCTGGATTCCCTCCCTCCCCCTTGAGGACCCAGCAAGTCCTTTCTAAGAGTGGCACGAATAGAAAAAGACCAAGAGAGTAATCCAAGCACTCAGGAAGCTGAGGCAGGAGAATCACCACAAGTTCAAGTCAGCTTGGGCAACCTAGTGAGTTGAAGGCCAGCCTGAACTACGTAGCAAGACCCTGTCTAAAAACAAAAACAAAAACAAAAACAAATGACAATGACAGCAAAAAAACCAAAAGAAAACAAAAGGCTGGGGATGTAGCACAAGGCAAAGGTCCTGGGTTCAACTCCTAGTACTGCAAAACAAAAACAAACAAATGAACAAACAAACACCCCAGGAAAAGCCATGGTAGAGCCGGAGGCCAGACTGGGCCTTGGGCTGCGGGATGGAACGACCTGGGACTAGAAGCCCGAGTCCTCGTGCAGGGAGGCTGTGCTTTCTGAGCTAGCAAGGGTGCCTGGTGGGGTCTCTTCCCTCCACAGCCTTCCCTCTTACCTTACGGCACTTGTGCTTTTCACATCTATTTTGCACACAGCTTGGATGTCAAAATAAGACAAACATAAAATGACCCAAAGTGGCTCTGGTGCCGGCTACGCCACATTAAGATGACATTTAGGGAAATGTATTTTAAAATAGCATCTTGGGAGAGCAGAGACAGCCCAACCCCTGCTCATCACGCATCAAAACGGATTTGCTGCAGGAACAAAAAACCAAAAGTGAAATTTACGGCAAAGCTGCCGCACTGACCTACATTAAAGGTAGCCGCGTTACTGGAAAGAGGTCAGCACAGCAAGATAATGGCGACTCTGTCAGATGCAGCAAGGAGAGACGCGCTGGAAGTAGGAGGGAAACCTAAGAGTTAGCAGTTTCATCATCGTGAGATTTTTTTTCAGTGCTGTGTTCACAGGCAGCTTTGTGACGCCCGGGCTGCCGTTGGGCAATTCTGCTGGTCTCTTGGCGAAGGCTGCTTTTTAAAAAGCGTTTTCCTTTCCAAAGCTGCTGTTACCTCAGTACTGGTGCTCTCAGAGCTTTCAGCTCAACGCTTCCTCCTTGTGCCCTCTCTTCCTGGGCCCCTCCTTCATCACCAGCACCCCGGAGGACCCGACAGGGGACAGCTCCCCATGGCGGGGGGTGGGGGGGTGCGGCTGTCTCTGCAGTCTGCTCTCTGCTGCCTCTTCCCTCCTCTCCTCCGTCTCCCTCTCAGGACAATAGATATTCG